>CM077097.1:152009479-152219060 GCA_039513925.1 Platanthera zijinensis
CTTGTTGAAAGTAATGAATGAATCTTATTTTCTTTATCTCTCTCAAGGTCCCCCTCTCTCTAATCTCTCTTCTTCCTCGATTTCTAGGGTTAAGGTTGAACACGACTCCCCTTCTTCCTCTCCCCTCGCATTCTCCGGCGGGTAGCGCGCGGCTCCCATTGTATCTCATCCTCCACTGCAAGCTCCGACGATATTACAGGCTTACATCTAGGCTCTTAACAAATTGGTATCAGAGACATTCGATCCACCCATCCACCTTCAACATCCACCGATCCTCTCTCGTCCTCTACATTCAACGCACATTGTTCGTAGGATCGAGCAAACAGGTACGCAGGAACCCTCGACGCGTCGTTCCAACGCGGCCTACGAAATTAGCGTTGTGTTTTTTCCCATTGAACAATTGTCTTTTGCTTAATCGAACTTTTTTTGTCCTTGCCTTCCTCTCCAACGACCTCGCATTAGTCATCTCCTCCCCTCGCCATTGATCTCTACTTTCGCCCCAACCCACACATCGCCAAAACATCAGCGCGTGTCTCCCTGCCGCCAAGACAGCGCACGCTCCCCACTCAACTTTAACGCAGAGCCGCTATCTCTTCTTCATCCTTACCAGTGCCGACACCTGCGCCCTTTTTTTGTTGTTGCAGTAAGAGGTGCACCAGCAAGCGCTTCTTCCTTGTTTTAGACTTCATCATTTTCCCAGAATACCCAGTTGACCTTACTCCTCGTGCCCACAATTCTAGCAGATGTTTTGTTTGCACTACTTAAGCCCCGCGCCAAACAATCTAAACATGCCATCAAATTCGGTTGGCTGTATTGAAGGGTTGCCTTACTATAACAATTGATGAATTGGTTAATTGATGGATTAATCTTTTCTTGGGTTAAGTTATTCTTTACTCAGTGATTATTTGATCAAGTCGGTATGGAAATGAACTCCGCCGTTCTCCGTTCGATGCTCCAAAAGCTCCAAAATTTTTTGGAGTTGTGTCATATGACGCTACACTTTTACGACTTATCACCAACATTAACTATCGCTTCGGGGTTCCGATTCCACTGGAGCCGCCACTGATCCCACCACTGCCGTCCTCGATGACACGTGTAGTTCTTGTCTCTCCACCATCACCTACGGTTGTTTCCGCCACGCAGTTTGGTGTTGCCCAGGATGGTGTCGCCGCATTTGGTCCCAGAAGTGTTCATTCCGTAGCCTGCTCTCCAGTCACATTTTCTGGCGGGCCCTCTCGATCCACTCCTTCCGACGAGCGCCCTCACATTCATCGGATTTTAATATTTAAATAAATTTATTCATATATATTACACAGTTTTTATAAATATATAATTGTATACATAATGTATGTTTATAAATTACACAACAAACATATATACAAATAGTATATGTTTATAAATTACACAAGAAAGAGCCGTCGACTGCAATAACCGAGATAAAGATCACCAAATGAGAGATAAATGAGAAAGTAGTCGATATTAGACTTAGAGAGATGCACAAAATGAAGCACAAAACAAATTGTTTCTGTTTGGTCTCCTCAAAAGGGGCAACCCAATGCACAAAGCATCCCTGCGCGGCGAGGGTCCAAGGAAGGATCCCGCCACAAGGGTGAAATGTAGGCAAGCCTTACCCTGCATTTCTGCAAAAGGCTGCTTCCAGGACTCGAACCCGTGACCTCAAGGTCACAGGACAACACCTTAACCGGTGTTTGGTCTCTTCAAAAAATGAAAAAAAAAATTATTTGTAATACTCTCGACGATATATCGGTCGCGAAATATCACCTGATATATCGGGTTAAACGGATATATCGGGTGATATTTTCAAAAACGACATATTTGCTTAAAATATCGATGTCCTGGCGTTTTACTCCAAAAACCTTTATGTCGGCCGACATGTCCGACATGTCGGCCGATATCTACAACAATGGACATTAAAGACAGAATCAGACAGGCTTTACCCTTAGATCTGAAGAAGGTAAAAATTTGGGAGTTGATGCAGACAAGTCAGAAAGAGAACTTCATAATTCGGGAAGGCTTACCGCTACATGATAGATGGATTTGCATCCCAGATATTAATCAACTTGGCAAGGACATACTCTCTGAGGCTCGTAATTCTAGATACTATATATATTTGAGTATTACGAAGATGTATGCGGATCTTAAGAGGTCAGTGTGGCGGTCAGGGATGATGGGTGACGATGCAGAGTATGTTGGAAAATGTGAAATGGGCAAGTTAGTCCGACCGGGTCCAGCGAAAAAAAGTAGTGGAATTTTGAAGTCATCAATGGATTTTTTGCATGACCTTCCAAGGTCTCATAGTGGAAACAATTATCGATGGGTCTGTTATGGGATTCTTTTGACGGGAATCGATGGAGTCAGGGATACAAGGGAAGCCCTAGAATGGAGGTAGAGGAGAAGTTAGAAGAAAGCTTGGGCTGTAACACCCCAACCTAGTTTAACAACCAATCAGCCGTCCGATCGGGTCCATCGAAAAAAAGTAAACAAAGAAAAAGTATTAGAACAACTAGAAACCACATTTTTAACTTTAATGATTCCTGCTCGTAAATCTATACGAGTGACTATATTGTTCGTATGGTCTAACTGTTTCAGGACGTGTTAAAATTAAATACATACTACATATACTAGCGACACAATAATTGCATTAACAATCTCTATTAATAGTAAAAATTTCACACCCATATCGGTTTTACTGAATTATGCTGAACATTACTATACAAGCTATCTGATATGTCTAGACCAGAATAATAAGGATTTCTTACCGCTGTATTACGACATTCGTACACCTGACGCGGCGTCATAACTTCCTTTGACAGAATTATAGCCTAACACTTCTTATTCAAGCCGGAACTTCACCTAAAATCGGATATATTTGTCACAAACCCTAGTCAATTTATTAGTAAAATTCTAAGGTTCTACTTAATACTAAACCTAAGCCAAGAGATAAGCAATTTCCTCAATGATTATAACAAAAAGTGAAGCCTATTTAGGAGGGAAAATAAAAAACTTAATACCTTGTTGGTCGGAACGGAGGTGTTAACGACCTTCTGGTTTGGGCCCAACACCTTTGCAGAACTCAGAGTTCTCAACGGGAGTTCTGGTCTCGCTCTGAAGGGAAAACAACAACAACCGATCAACACCAAAGAACATGACCCAGCAGAGGGGTCGATCGTTGGAAGGGCCTCAACAATTAGGGTTTACTAAGCCTGAAAAGTTAGGGGGCATTCTTTATAACTAACAGGAAGAGAGCAAACTACATCATCAATGAGACTGGAAACAGAAGAAAAATAACGGCGTAACAATGCTCACCTGCGCAGTACTGTGGGTTTGGGAAACAAAATCACTGAAATCCTCTAACAACAACCTCGCCGAGGGCTTCTGAATAGGCAAGGAAAAAAACCAAGGTCTGGAGTCGATGCAAAAATCCTAGAAGCGTTTTCTGGACGTAACAAGGTTGCTAAAAATCTGCGCCCGAGCGACCGGAACAACATCGTCTAGCAAAGTCCATCGGCCTAAATACGACAACAATGACGCCAATCGCGGGGAAAACAACGATCGTCGTCTGGGTTTAGGGCTTCGACAGTGGAAATGTTGCTGGGGAGGGACGTCTTCTGCAAGAAGTATTACGAGCGGCGGTTTCCAAAGGGGAAGAAATAGGGTTACAGGAAATTTCGGGGTTTAAAACCAAGCGGTGCGGCTTAGGTGGTTGCGGAAACCGTAAGATGGGCCCAACCGGTACCCCCGATAGATATAAATTAGATTTTTTTTATTTCAAAGCTGTCATTCCCTCTAACACTTAGCATTTATGCATTACGCCCTCACGCCGGAAACGCGTCGAAACATTATAGTAGCGACAACTCTTTTACTTATTAAAGTGCGCAGAAAAACAAGTCATTCTTCGTACCTTGACATAATGATCGCTCGATCAATTACGCTCGCGATCGGGCCCAACAATCAAATTAAATTTTTGTCATAAAAATACGGATGTTACAAATCTCCCCTCCTAATAAAATTTTCGTCCTTGAAAATTACCAACATACCTGAGTTCAAGAGAAAAGCATAATCTTCAATCTTTCGAAGCTCATTTTTTTCCCAAGTATATTCTGGTTGCCACAGTTCATCCAAAGGACTTTTACAAACGAAATTTCTCTGCTCTCGAGTTTCTGAATTCTTGAGTCCACTATTCTGACCGGCTTAACATTGATACTAAGATCTGATTCGATTGATGATTCCTCGGTACTGATTATCTGGTTAGGATCTCGAACTGCTCTCCTTAGATAGGAGACCTGGAATACATCATGTAGATCACTCAATTCCTCCGGTAAGGCCAATCTATAAACAACTTCACTCACTCGCTCCAAAACCTCGAAAAGACCAACGAACCTAGGACTCAATTTTTTCATCCGTTTGATTCGAGAGACTCCTTTAACTGGTCTGACCTTCAGGTAAACATAATCACCAACACTGAATTCCATTATCTTGTGCCTCTGGTTATAATACTTGGCTTGGCGATCCTGAGCTATGTTCATACACTCCTGGATAAGCTTGAGTTGATCTGTGGTCTTATCAATCTAATCTTTACTAATGAAAGATCTTTCTTCACTCTCAACCCAACAAAATGGCGTCAGACAATGCCTGCCATAAAGTGATTCAAAGGGAGCCATCCTAATGCTTTCCTGAAAGCTGTTGTTGTAGGAGAACTCAACAAGAGTAACATATTTATCCCACTTTCCTCCAAAGTCCAGAATACACATCCGAAGGATATCTTCCATAGTTCTATTTGTACGCTTAGTCTTTCCATCTGTCTGGGGATGGAAAGCGGTACTGAAATGTAGCTTAGTGCTCAACCTGTTCTGAACGTATCTCCACTCCTTAAAAGTAAACCTACCATCTCAGTCTGAAACTATGGTTTTGGGAACACCGTGAAGTCGAACAATCTTATCAACGTATACCTGCGCCAATTTGGGACCCTGATCTGCTCTCCTATTGGGAATGAAATGGGCAATCTTAGAGAGACGGTCAACTATAACTCATATGGAATCATTCCCACTCTGTGATATGGGTAGGTCATGAACAAAATCCATCGATATGTCCTCAAAATTCCACTCTGGGATAGGACGAGGTTGCAACTTGTCTCCTAGCCTTTGACATTCGGGTTTAACTAACCTGCATGTTTCGCATCTCCCAACATACTCGACAACGTCACCCTTCAAGCCTGGCCACCACATTATCTTCTTCAGATCCGTATACATCGTTGTGCTACCTAGATGTATCGAATATCTAGAATTATGAGACTCAAATAGTATGTCCTCTCGAAGGTGGCTAACATCTGGAACGCACACTCTACTACCGTACAACAGTAAATCCTCATGTATACTGAAGTTCTCCTTCTGGCCTGCTTGAGTCAAGTCCCAAATCCCTGACATCTTTGAATCTAATGGTAGAGCTGTTCTGATCCTATCCTAGATCTCACAAGTGATTTCCATCCAACTCAACCTTGCAGATCCAAAATTAGAGCGCGACACCACACTGATCTCTAGCCTCTCAAACTCTCTGCGCCAACTCCTCCTGCTGTGTAAGGAGAAAATAACTCGATCCTCTACGGCTAAGCGCTTCAACTACCACATTTGCCTCCCCTGGGTGGTACTGAATGTCCACCTCATAGTCTGATAGAAATTCTAACCATCCGGGCTGCCTCATATTGAGCTCTTGTTGGTCTAAGATGTACTTGAGACTTTTGTGATCAGTGAAAATCTCACAACGGACCCCATAGAGATAGTGCTTCCAAATCTTCAGAGCGTGTATGACTGCTGCTAGCTCCAAGTCATGCACGTGATAGTTCTTCTCGTGGACCTTTAACTGTCTGGAGGCGAAAGCTATGACCTTACCATGCTGCATAAGTACACAACCCAAACCTTGACCCGAGGCGTCACTATATATCTGAAATCCATCTGACCCTGATGGTAAACTCAGAATCGGGGCGGTCATCAGCCTGGTCTTCAAGTCCTCAAATACCAACTCACACTCCACTGTCCAACTAAAAGTTTTACCCTTCCTGGTGAGCGAAGTCAGCGGTAAAACTATCTTCGAGAAGTCTTTGATGAATCTCCTGTAATATCCCTGTAAGTCCAAAAAGCTGCGAACCTCTGTAACTGCTTTTGGTCTCGGTCAATCCTTTATTGCTTCTACCTTTTCGGGTCAACGGAGAGACCTCTCTGACTGATAACATGTCCCAAAAATGCAACCTCTGACAACCAAAATTCGCACTTAGAAAATTTTGCATACAACTGATTCTTTCTGAGCGTCCCCAACACAGTACTGAGGTGAGAGACGATAACAAAAATGATCTAAGAACTCCTGAAAATCCCTGTTCATCAGATCCATAAAAGCGGACGAGGCATTGGTTAGCCCAAACAACATAACCACGAACTCATAATGTCAGTATCTAGTACTGAATGTCGTCTTCTGAATGTCTGCTTCTCGAATCTTCAACTGATGATAGCTTGACCCGAGGTCCAACATAAAAAACGTGCAAGAACCCTCAAGCTGATCAAACAAGTCATCAATCCTGGGGATAAGATACTTTTTATTAACTGTTAACTTATTCAGCTCGCGGTAGTCAATGCACAACCTCAGACTAGCATCCTTCTTTTTCATGAACAAAATTGGTTCACTCCAAGGCGAAGTGCTGGGGCAAATAAAACCCAGGTCGAGCAACTCCAGCAACTGGACCTTCAACTCTGCGAGTTCTCTGGAGCCATGCGATAAGGGGACTTGGCCACCGGTGCTGCTCCAGGTAGAAGATCGATCTGGAAGTCAATCTCTCTAGTAGGAGGGCCACCTGGTAATTCCTCTGGGAAGACATCAGGAAACTCCTGAACCACATGTACCTTCATCAAATCAGTATTGGCTTCTGCATTCATCAGCACTAAGAAGGTTTCACAACCTTTGTTAAAGCATCTAACATCCCTAACTGACGAGATAATCAACTTAGTGACTCCCTTCATGCCCTGGAAGGTAAGAACAATTTGGTTGGGTCCTTTAAACTGTATCAGCTTATCTCTGCAGTTTATCTTGGCGTTTACAACCGATAGCCAATCTATTCTCACAATCAAATCGAAACCCGCGATAGAAAGTAGCAAGACTTCTACAACAATCTCCGCTTCTCCAAACTGCACATGTACCCTATATTTATCTCTGGTCTGCAAGAAAGATCCATTAGGCATCATGAATTCTAACGATACTGCCTCTGGAAAGACTTCTAATCTCAGCCTACGTACTAGAGATTTTAGTATGAGCAAGTGCGAAGCACCCGTGTGAAAGAGAATCTTGGATGGTACATTATAAATCATAATGATGCCTATATGAATGATTGAACAAGGAAATTAACAGTATCACTAAGGAGGATGTAATTAAATTTTCTATATAACAGACACATTATAACACATACCTGTCACCACATCCTCCTGCTCCTTGGCTTTCTGTTGTCCAAGGCCATAAGCTCTAGGCTGCACTGGTCCTCGTCTCGGAGTTGGTTTTGCGTCAACGCCAATAGGTGATTTACCCTTATCAGTTCTACTCGGGCCACCGACCTCAAACTTCGACTACAAGAGAGGGTTACACTTAAAACAAACTAAGATGAGAAAGGTAAATACATTCTAATGAAACACTTAACTAAAATTACCTGATTCCCAGAAGTTCCCTGACAATAACGAGCTATGTGTCATGGCTGCTGACACTTATAACATACCCCCGCTGTAGCCAAACACTCACCCAGCTGGTGGCAGTAACACTTAGGACAGAGGGTAATCCTTCATCCTGGCCCCAGACTGATCACCTTTCTGGGCTCCTGACTTCTGCTTCTTGTTCCAATTTCTGCCCTGACTATTCTTACTCTGCTGCTGCTGAGGTGCATCCTGAGGTGGCTTCAAACAGAAGTTGTTGCGCTTCTGCACCTTCTGCTGATCAGCTTCCAACTTTCTGACAGTGTTCACTAAACTCTTATAATATGCATTCATTATCATCATCAATGACTACCTCAGAGAATCACACAGTCTGTCCACAAAGCGGCTACACTTCTCGTTCTCTCCCCCCTACATTGTGCCAGCATAATGAGAAAGATGGGTCAACTCCCGTTCATACATCACCACTGATTTGCCCCCCTGAATCAACTTAAGGCACTTCTCCTGGAGACTGCGACACTCGAACGGGGGAACAAACCAACTAGCTAGCGTTGACGAGAAGTCATTCCAGGTGAACATGTTTGCGGTACGACCTGATAACATGGGTAAACACAATCCATTGCGTTAAAAGGATAAAGAAAAACCATGGAAAGACAAAATTTTAAACTAAGGCATTTACGAGCAGGGTCGTCCGCCAATTGCCTGGTCCACCACTGATGGGCCTCCCCTTTCAGGAGAAAACCCGCTAGCATAACCTTCTTGTTCTCTGGCACTCCATCACCTCTAGCATTTCACGAGTCTTAATCAGGCAATCATCTGTCTCCATTGACTCCACTGTAGTTGGAGGGATGAAGATCACGAAGATTCCTCAGATAGCACTCCATACCTAAATCCCCTGCAGCTGACCCAAGAAGTGCGCCTGGATCTGTAGCAGACAGTGCATTTCTGAATTCCATCATGGCTAAGGCCACCACTCCAGAAATAATGATGGCCATATCTGCTAGGTCTTGCACTGCTGGTGCAACAGGCGCTGCTGGTGCTGGAGGCTCTGCTTGGGTACTATTATCATCCATGACTATCTCAGGTGTAGTATTCTGGCGAGAAGGCTCGCCGACCCACTGTTACGCGGTGCCTATAACACGTAAGGAAATGAATTATTGGTGTACTTGACAGAAATGAAGGATCTATTATTAAAAAAAAATTCAAGCAAATGCACAACTGAAATCTATATAAAATTTGATCTCTATCGTCTCAAGCCTAACTCAGATGAAATCCTATAGCTCTGTGAATTTTCTAGGTCATGGGATCCTAAACATAGCTCTGATACCAATTGTAACACCCCAACCTAGTTTAACAACCAATCAGCCGTCCGACCGGGTCCAGCGATAAGATAAAACTAGCAACTGAAAGGGAAAACAAATTATATGAGCAACTCCAACAACACGCTCATCCTATGCACAGTTTCCTACCCGGGTCCCCTGTAAAAAAAACATGCCCAAACATGGGTCAGCCCAAAGCGAGAGTAAGAAAAAGTATTCCTCCTAGTGACACTAAAATTATTTTGAAAGAAATTTATGCATGTTTTAAAAATAATTTATGCTATAGAAGAACTGTATGTTAGTGCACTATGCATGATTTTCTAAACATAAAACTAGCAAAATAAATGACTGTTCTAATTACTCATAATGTATGAAATTTACTCAAGTTCCAAATAATTTGGTTTACTAGGAGTTTCTAGGGCGGTCTAAACTTGAGTTCTAATTTCACTTATGGTTGTCCTTCAACAAAGTTCTAGGCAGAATTGCTCCTACCGCGCAATACTAGTCTAACGATCCGAGTCCTACTAATGAACTCAAGTGTTCTAGTGTTTCACAAACACATACTCGAATCTACTAATCTTCTAAATCGGGATACATCCCCTAAACAATTTTACTCATAGGGTATACGACAACCCACAAGAAGGATAGCGCGCCTCTATCAAACACAGGAGAAGATCTCTACCGTGCCTACACAACATTTTTTATCTAATGCTACTCTGCTTGCCAACATATGTGTATGATTATGGCGGTTCACCAAATTTGTTTAAAACTACTAAAAACCACATTTTTAACTTTAATGATTCCTGTTCGTAAATGTATACGAGTGACTATATTGTTCGTATGGTCTAACTGTTTTAGGACGTGTTAAAAGTAAATACATACTTCATATACTAGCTACATAATAATTGCATTACCAATCTCTATTGATAGTAGAAATTTCATACACCTATATCGGTTTTACTGAATTATACTGAATATTACTATACATGCTATCTGATATGTCTAGCCCGAAAGAATAAGGATTTCTTATCGCGGTATTATGACGTTCGTACACCTAACGCGATGACATAGCTTCCTTTGACAGAATTAAAGCCTCAACACTTCCGATTCAAGTCGGAACTTCACCTAAAATCGGATATATGACACAAACCCTAGTTAATTTATTAGCAAATTTCTAAGGTTCTACTAAATATACTATACCTAAGCCAAGAGATAAGCAGTTTCCTCCATGATTATAACAAAAAGTGAAGCCTATTTAGGAGGGAAAATAAAAATCTTAATACCTTGTTGGTCGGAACGGAGGTGCTAAACGACCTTCTGGTTTGGGCCCAACACCTCTGCAGAACTCATAGTTCTCGACGGGAGTTCTGGTCTCGCTGTAAAGGAAAGAAAACAACCGATCAACACTGGTGCAACCCGCGTCGCCTCGTCTTTATTAGTTTTATTGTGCATGCCTTTTTGTTGTAGCGCACGTGTTTGCGCAACTCTTCTTAATTATTCTGTAGCGTAGAGTTGTATCGCGCACGTATTAGCGCTTTTGTGTATTTTTGTATCGCGCATGTTGTTCGCGCAATTTTGGTTTGGCGCGTTGGTGTGACCGACCAACGTGACCCTAAATGCATAGGTCCGTTAATTAGGAGAAGGGTTAGCGTAGTGCAAGCAATTTTTAATTATCTATTTTATTTGGTCGCGTCACCTTTGCCTATAGCCGGCCCGCCTTTGAAATTCCCCTTCATTGTGTCTTTTAATAGCTGCCAATAACCAAACCCCTCAAACCCTAACCCCTACCTATTATAAAAACAAACCCTTCCCCATAGTAATGGCCGGCTGGATGAAGAATTGAACCGAGGGTTTCTCGATTTGTTTCATCCAGCGCCGCAAAGCCCGAAGCCGCCGATCTGCCTGCTCGACGAAGCCGCCGATCTGCCTGCTCGACGAAGCCTGACGCCGCCATTCTCGCCTTCCCCTCCTGCAACCGCTGACGGCGCCACCTCTGGTGTTCTTTCCCGAGGCCGACAAAGCCTCCTGCAGCTTTCCCTGTCCTCGACGGCCACCTCCGACAATTCCTGCACCTTCCAGCGCCCCTCTACATCGACGACACCGGCCCGAGAACCCTCTCCAGCCGCCGACGAGTACTCCAGAACCTCCCTAGGTCCCCGACGACCTTCTGTGCACGCTCCTCTGGCGGATTCAGTGAGTTCCTGGCTTCGTCCGATCCATTCTTCGCTCGGCCGATCCCCAACAAGCTTCCACCGCCATTTCTGAATCCTACAACCTCTTCCTCACCTTCCAGAAAACCTAAAGCAATCGCCACTCCTTCGATCCCTGCTGGTATACCTCGCCCTTCCCTTTCTCTCAATCCAGTCTTTATTTTGTGCTTGGATAATAGTAATTAATTTTGCTTGCCCTAGTAACTTCATCGCCTAATTATCGTTTATTTTCCATTGCCATGTTGTTCGCTTTCATAATCTGTGTCCGTGGAATCGTGATTTCTTGATGTTAATACGCACGTGCGGTAGTCCTACGTTCGCGAGCGACACCTCGACCTTTTTATTCGTTAGAGAATAGCCCGCCAAAGTCTCCCACGCCACTTTAATTTTAAATAGGTCGCTATATTATTTTCAAAACTACAACCCTAGATTTTAAATCACATCAGTTTGGTGTGGCTGCTGGGATATCTCACTCCTATCGTGGGATAGCCGAGCGTCATTCGTCTTCAACTTCTAGGTTTGGTTTTTTTGTTTTCGTTTAAAAAAAATGACGAGTGATTTAGATGCGCGCATTAAAGCTTTGATGAAAGATGGTGAGTGCGTCACTGCTGACGTCCGACAGAATTTGCGTGGGTTGTGCACCTCTGTTCACAACCTGGAGGAGACAATGCACACGCATTATGTTGCTCCTGCATACCTCCACACATCCTATCACATAGTGGAACCCGAGGTTCGGTGTCTCGTTAATCCCCCACATCTCGTCAGTTGCACGACGAGCACTTTAGCTCCACCCACTCTCGCTGTGACGCTTACTTCAGTCGAGGAGTTTCTTCCGGAGCCCCTGCTCCAGGAAGAAAATTTTCCTCCTATCTTTATCACCCCGACTGATGTCGCGACTCCACGTGTCTCCACTACAGCTCTCCCTTCAATCGAGGATGTTCTTCCTGAGCCCATGCTCCAGGAAGAAGAGCTTCTTCCTATTTTTACCACCTTGACTGAAGTCGTGTCTCCACCTATCTCCGTTTTAGCACCGCCTTCGATCGAGGAGGTTATTCCCGAGCCCCTGCTCCAGGAAGATGAGTTCTTTCCCTCTCATTCCTTCCTCCCGATTGACATGGTGTGTCCACTTTCCCCCACTGACTCACATCCTTCAGCCGCCGAGTTGTTTCCTGAGTCCCCACTCCAGGGAGGACTTACTAGTGATTTGTCACTCACCTCAGTTGACACTTCATCGCTTTCTCTTCTTCCAACGGAGTTTGTTAGTGATGAGACCCTCATCTTGGGTGACAAACTCGTGCTTCTTTGGTCCTGACGTTCTTAGCACACTACCGTCACAAACCCTTGCGCCCACAGACATTGTGTTTGGTGGTCCCTCACCTGTGTCCCTCGAGTTGCCACCCCATATTGATTTTGTTTTTGGCGAGCATGCATTTGGCCTACATCACTTCTCTTTAGATATAAGACAACATGTTGCACCACCACGTCACTACCGTCTGCGTCCTGATGCTTATAGGTTTAGTAGTCTCGAGAGAGTCAAGACAATACTTAGATTTTTTTTCTCCTCATCGCGACACCCGCTTCAAAGGTTTTCTATGGAAAATTTTTCACGGTCTAATTGGGGCCTTCTTAAAATTTTGTGACTCGAGTGGGACGTTAGCAGATGAAACTAGGACGATTCGATCCGGGTCTAGCAGACGTTCGTAGATGTCTATCGAATGAGAGCATGCTGCGTCATGAGTTGCTAATTCCACGGGCTGATTCCACTTGCTTCATATTTCCCCTACTGCCACATGTTTTCCCCACACACCGCCCCTATCATCCTCTGAAAGCTCTAATAATTACTATTTATTTAAATATTTGGCATGAAATTTTGACAAAATGGATTGCGAGCTTTGGGGATGAGAGGTCACTTGCAGGTTTTGGGTCGCAGCCACGGCATCAGCAGGACAGCATGCAGTATTTCTCCGATCGACGCTTGGATTTTCTACTTGCAGGTTACATCGAGTCTCGTCGGGGTCGAGCTCTTTCAACCCCGGGAGAATTGATGCAACCCGCGTCGCCTAGTCTTTATTAGTTTTATTGTGCATGCCTTTTTGTTGTAGCGCACGTGTTTGCGCAACTCTTCTTAATTATTCTGTAGCGTAGAATTGTATCGCACACGTATTAGCGCTTTTGTGTATTTTGTATCGCGCATGTTGTTCGCGCAATTTTGGTCTGGCGCGTTGGTGTGACCGGCCAACGTGATCCTAAATGCATAGGTCCGTTAATTAGGAGAAGGGGTAGCGTAGGGCAAACAATTTTTAATTATCTATTTTATTTGGTCGCGTCACCTTTGCCTATAGCCGGCTTGCCTTTGAAATTCCCCTTCATTGTGTCTTTTAATAGCTTCCAATAGCCAAACCCCTCAAACCCTAACCCCCACCTATTATAAAAACAAACCCTTCCCCATAGTAATGGCCGGCTGGATGAAGAATTGAACCGAGGGTTTCTCGGTTTGTTTCATCCAGCGCCGCAAAGCCCGAAGTCGCCGATCTGCCTGCTCGACGAAGCCCGACGCCGCCATTCTCGCCTTCCCCTCCTGCAACCGCTGACGGCGCCGCCTCTGGTGTTCTTTCCCGAGGCCGGCAAAGTCTCCTGCAGCTTTCCCTGTCCCCGACGGCCACCTCCGACAATTCCTGCACCATCCAGCGCCCCTCTACATCGACGACACCGGCCCGAGAATCCTCTCCAGCCGCCGGCGAGTACTCCAGAACCTCCCTAGGTCCCCGACGACCTTCTGTGCACGCTCCTCTGGCGGATTCAGTGAGTTCCTGGCTTCGTCCGATCCATTCTTCGCTCAGCCAATCCCCAACAAGCTTCCACCGCCATTTCTGAATCCTACAACCTCTTCCTCACCTTCCAGAAAACCTGAAGCAATCGCCACTCCTTCGATCCCTGCTGGTATACCTCGCCCTTCCCTTTCTCTCAATCCAGTCTTTATTTTGTGCTTGAATATTTAAATGAATAGTAATTAATTGAGCTTGCCCTAGTAACTTCATCGCCTAATTATCGTTTATTTTCCATTGCCATGTTGTCCGCTTTCATAATCTGTGTCCGTGGAATCGTGATTTCTTGACGTTAATATGCACGTGCGGTAGTCCTACGTTCGCGAGCGACGCCTCGACCATTTTATTCGTTAGAGAATAGTCCGCCAAAGTCTCTCACGCCACTTTAATTTTAAGTAGGTCGCTACATTATTTTCAAAACTACAACCCTAGATTTTAAATCACATCAAACACCAAAGAACACGACCCAACAGAGGGGTCGACTGTTGGAAGGGCCTCAACGATTAGGGTTTACTAAGCCTGAACAGGTAGGGGCCATTCTCTATAACTAACAGGAAGAGAGCAAACTACACCATCAAGGAGGCTGGAAACAAAAGAAAAATAACGGCATAACACTGCTCACCTGTGCAGTACCGTGGGTTTGGGAAACAAAATCACGGAAATCCTCTAACAACAACCTCGTCGAGGGCTTCTGAATGGGCAAGGAGAACAACCAAGGTTTGGAGTCGATGCAAAAATCCTAGAAGCGTTTTTTGGACGTAACAAGGTTACCAAAAATCTGCGCCCGAGCGATTGGAACTGTAGTGCCTAGCAAAGTCGATCGGCCTAAATACAGCAACGATGACGCCAATCGCGGGAAAGACAACGATCGTCGGCTGGGTTTAGGGCTTTAGCAGTGGAAATGTCGTTGGGGAGGGACGTCTGCAAGAAGTATTACGAGCGGCGGTTTCCAAAGGGGAAGAAATAGGGTTACGAGAAACTTTGGGGTTTAAAACCAAGCGGTGCGGCTTAGGCTGTTACGGAAACCGTTAGATGGGCCCAACCGGTACCCCCGATAGAGATAAATTGAAATTTTTTTATTTCAAAGCTATCATTCCCTCTAACACTTAGCATTTATGCATTACAAGGTGCCATGCATGCAATCACTGGAGTGCAACCAAGAATGAATCAAAATGCCATGTTTTATTTGTTACAAAAATAGGAAGACTAAAGTGAGCAATAATTATCCTTGGAAAGTGGTGCGAGTAACAATGAGTTGTGTCTACCAATGAGAGGCTAAGTAGAGAATTGAAATGTTGTGCTTGTAACTTTTCAACATTACAATCTTTTCCATGAAGCTCTAATATTTGAGCGTTTATAATAGTGATCTGGATGGTAGAAATGCCTTAGACAGGAACTGGGCTAACTTAACACTTGAAGTCGAGCATGAGCGTCAATCATACCTACAAATTGAACATGCGCATCAATTGTATCATCCCGACTTTTATTGGGCCATCAGAACCCTAGTGGGCCCAATAAAAATGACCTGACCTCTACCTGTGACACATACCAGGGTAGGAGGTAACCCTAGACCCTATGTGGCTAAAAAACTCCGATTTGAGTTCTGTCAGTTCATATGACCTCGTATAGTCAATACAAATGCGTTGGAACTCGTTCCGTTGAATTCCGAGGTCATATAGTGGATATGACCGTTCCTCGTAGAGCGTTGCGAAAACTAGATTTTTGAATATCGAGCTAGAAAACTCCGACCCGAGTTCTGTCAATTCCTAAGGCTTTGTATGGTCGATAAGAATGCATTGGAACTCGTTGCGTCGCAATCCGAACTCTAACAGTGAATATAAGTGTTTTGACCATTTTAGTGCGCCACGACACACAAATTTTGAATACTTAGCAAACGAACTCCAATTCGACCCCGGTCAGTGACATTCGATTCATATGTCAATACGAAGTCAACAGAATTCATCCCGGTCAGTTTCGATGATGGGTGGTCAATCCGTGGTCAAATTAAGCACAATCGTGCACCGTAAAGCGTGCGCACATTTCGATGACAGGTAGTCAATCCGTGGTCAAATTAAGCACAATCGTGCACCGTCATGCACCCTAAAGCGTGGGCACACCAATTGTGACACGACACCCCAACTTTTGACCCGACTCCCCGATGACTTGGACCTACTTTGACTTTGACCAGCATGAGAGACCCACCCTAGGGTTGACTTTGCTCAAAACCCCCATAAAAGCACTTTTTTGGAATTTTTCCAAAGAGGGGTGCACCTCTTCATGAGTTGCTTCGGCCCTACCCCTTCACCCTTGGGCCACTAAAATCAGTCAGCAATGGGTTGAGAGATAGGCCATGGGCCAAGGTGAGGCCCAATCCCTCTTTTCATTCCTTTTCCTCACTCCCAAAGCCCAAGCCCATCCTTCCCCTCCCCTTGATGACTGACATCTGGCAATCTAGGGTTTTAATCCCAGCCAGCTGTCCAGTACGGCCAGAGGAGAAGAAACCACCACCTCCTCTTATTGTTTTAATCCCAAATCAGGGAATTGCAGGGGGAGGCCACCCCCTCAACCTATATAAGCCCATGCCCTCCTGCTCTCCTCCTCACTCACCTCAGGCAAGCCTAAACCCCCCTTGCCGGAACCCTGGGTCGCCGGAAAACCCCGAGTCAAGCTATGGAATTTTGGAAGATAGGCCTTACAGGTTTTTGGTACCATGTTCGTTGGAAGATCTAACATTGTGGATATGTTTTAGAGCATGCTAATTGACCATACCAACGATCTTCTCATCCCTTTTTAACAATAGCTAGCTCTATGAATGAAAACCCCCTCGATGAATGAGACCCACTCTATGAATGAAGAACCCTTCTATGATTGAGACCCACTCCATGAAAGAAGATCTCCTTAACAAATTAAGACACACTCCTTGGTATATGGTCACCCCCTGGTGACAATAAGTTAGATTGTAATAGTGTTTTTTATGATTTTTTTATAGTTATACTCTTAGTTTTAGCAGTTGTTGAGCATGAATTTGTTTTATCTATTCCCTCTGTTTGAAATAAAATAAGTTCAATATATTGTAATGATTATTTGGGGTCGTTACTTTATACTAGAAAGATGTCCAGTTTTTGCAGAATTAGTAGATTCGTTTGAATTGTGTTTGATGCCATGCCTAATTTGTAAACCTAAAACAATCATACTAATTTTAAAACTTTTTTAAGGCTTACTTCAGTTACCATATGTTTTTGTTTTTACTATAGACTCCATCATATCCTAAATGCACCTTTGCGATGTATATATACTTCTAGGTGACCTTTTTGTCATTCTGGACAGTGTCCAACACTTGAGCATTCAGGAACTTTAGTAAACATTGTTGTGCATGTTATTTGGCGTGTCTAACACTTTTTTCGAAACTTTTGGTATATTGTGAATATATGTTGTTTTAATAATTTGGAACAGGTTACATTATATTTAATGTGGAAGTCCTTTGACTTAATGAGCTCTAATAATTTAAAAGTTTATTTGAATTATTGAAGCACTGAAGAAGCTTACTATATTAATAATAACAATTATATGCATATTGAGGGTTTTCTCCACTTGTGTCCTTGTCCTAAAATGTTCAAAAATTACCGTGTCCATGTTTTTTTGTATCTTGTTCATCTCCCATACTTATATCTCAGCATTATAGTTGCACTATTATTATTTTAGTTTTAGTACAGTTGTTTTCATCTTTATATTAAATTATACCGTTTGTTCATTTATGTACATATTTTGATATTGATATCAAGATGTTCTCCAGGATTGTATCTTCATCAATCTTCTTTTTGGAACTAATTTTAGAAATATTACAGTTAAACGTACCTCAGAAGAGTTACTCAGTTGGAAATGTGGCTTTCTATGGATTAAGATGGCTTCTTTGTTTGGGCTTAATGGAAACGATGACACATTTTTTCTATTACAATGCCTTTGCAATTAGGTGAGACACTTCTTATTTGAATTAATTACTTTTTTATTGATAATAATAACTGCGTCTTGGTTGTTTTGCTTACTTCTGGTGCCTTCTAGTGGTTTATGGAGGCAATTGTCACCTTTTGAGGTTTTCATCATTGGCTACGGGGTATGTTGCAATTCGAAAATTATCAGACTCTGAAATATATTTAGTATTATTACTTGTGCGTCTTGGCAGCCTCTTGCAAAAATGCATGGTAAGGTTTGCCTACATTTCACCCTTGTGTTGGGACCCTCGCTGGGCGGGGATGCTTTGTGCGCCAGGATGCCCTTTTTTATTTCTCGTGCTGATTGGGTAACTTTTCTACAGTAATATGGATGCAGTTAAAGGTTTTAAGTACTACTGATAGATTTTGGTTTGCTCATTTTATGTGAAGTGGATGCTCCCTGTCATTATTTTATGACATATTTTTACTTCTTGGACCCTAGGATGGACATCTTGTGGTATGATTTCATCAGTATTTGTGTTTTTTTTGATAGGTTATCAACTTTATTTGGCTGAAGTTCCTTCTTATCTGGCGCTATTTCCGATTTTGGTCCTTGGTAAGATTATGTGAAACTTCAATTTTCTTTATGAAGTTCCTACTCATAAGTTACAGCTTTAAGTCCCCTGACAGTTTTAATACGTTCTTCGGAAACTAAGATGAGTATAGCTTGCAAATTCAACCATCCAAATGCTTTACTTAATTTATCAGAGATTCAGAGGTCATGCATTGCTGGATTTTTTTTCATTTGCAGCGGTTATTTGCAATTAATATTAAGCAAAATACCAAGCAGACTACCAAAATCTTGTGAATAGCTCCTCCGTCTGGATATGAATTAATTTATTTCAAAATGTGTATGAACTATCCTTACTGACATAATTTTAAGCTTTACTGTGTTTTCTTCTGTACTATTTTCTTAAACATTCATTTCCTAAATATTGTAAATTTAATAAATGTGAAGCTGAATCATGAATTTATTAATTGTAAGATTCCCTCGTAGGTTGCAGGAATCGAGACCATTGAAAACATGCCAAACTGTATCAATAACTGTTATAGCTTGGAGAGCTTTTGGAAGAGCTGGCATGCATCTTTCAACAAATGGATTGTTAGGTATACCAAAATATGTTTATATTCTCAAACTTACTATTTATATCCTTTTAACTCATGCAGCATACAAAATTATTGACAGATATATGTATATTCCCCTCGGTGGTTCTCGAAAAAAGCTCTTCAATGTGTGGATTATATTTACTTTTGTTGCATTATGGCATGATCTTGAGTGGTAAATTTTCTATCACATTTTGAAGTATCAACTATATTGTATATGCTACCGATGTTTTGATACTTTAATTATCGTTCCTGGTACTAAATCTTTTGCTCTTATACATAGGAAACTTATTTCATGGGCTTGGCTAACCTGTCTATTTTTGATCCCTGAAATAGTAATCAAATCATCAGTCGCTTCATTTACGGTATGTTCAATTTTTTCCTTTTTTTGATGATATAAATTTGTCATGTAATAATGCCGATAAGTGGAAATTGTCAGACTTCTTTCTTTATAATTGTTGAAGCTCATTTGTAAAAAGCCCAAAAGTGAGCTCATTGTACATTTTCATCTCTGTTGTATATAGTCCAACATCTCCAAGTGTATATTTCTCTTTCTCCACTGTATATAAAAAGGAGAGTTCCTATGTAATAATTAGACACTTTGAAATAATAATTATTTAATTCTTACAGTAATAGTTCCATGCTATAACTGGTACATTTACTTGGATTGTTCACCTTTTTTGGTTTAATTTTATCAGCCAAGAAGTGCTACTGGAAAGTTTGTGCTTCGTGAATTGAATGCCGTGGCTGGAACCATCACCATTACGTGTCTTATGGTGTGTTATCTTCCCTTTTTGTAGAAACTTCTCAGTAACTTTATTTTACATTCCATGTCACTAATTAGATGTTGTAGCCAGGGGCGGACCCACATAGTGCCCAGCATGGGCGGCCGCCCACACTGGGATTTAAAAATATCATTTATCATTAGCAGA
Source organism: Platanthera zijinensis (assembly GCA_039513925.1). NCBI lineage: Eukaryota > Viridiplantae > Streptophyta > Magnoliopsida > Asparagales > Orchidaceae > Platanthera > Platanthera zijinensis. The sequence goes on from CM077097.1 coordinate 152,029,559, forward strand.
ATGCGCAATTTATTTATTTGGCAGATATAAAATATACATATATATCATGAATAAATTCAAGCAAGTAAGTATCTTGGCTAAGTTGGTAGAGTGTATGATATCTAACTCTTTGGTCTTGGGTTCAAGTCCTATGCATATCATATTTTTTATTACCTACATATTTATTTATCATTTTATTTTCTAACACATTTATTTATCATTATATTTCCTACACATTTTTTATCATTTATATTCCTTGTATGTCACATTTATTTACCATTTTTAGATATAATTCAAAGTAGTAATATTTTCATTTTATTTTTTTTGATATTTTCATACACCGCCCACACAGAGAAAAATCTCTGCGTCTGCCACTGGATCTAGCTAACATTTCATCCACTTTTATTAATTTGAATCGTGTGAGTAGTTGCTGCACAACCTGCTATTTTTTGAAGGTTATTTTTGTTAGAATTGTAGAAAAAATGAAATATGAAGCTTAAAATTTTATTACTTCATGTATATCAACTTACAAATCAAATATTTGTACGCATATTTATATGACGGAGGTGTGAAAACTCAACTTCAAATAAAGATGTGAGGGCAATCTATACAAAAGAAATGAGGTCCTTTACATGGGCTTTTACATGGTCTTATTTAGTTCTTCTATACTCCCCCACGAGTTGGAGCATACAAATTGTAGGCACCAAACTTGGAAATGAAATGTCGGTATAGTGAGTGTGGTAAAGCCTTGGTGAGGATATTAATAATTTACTTGTCAACGGGAACATGTCAAGAGTAAATTTGCGATGCTGGAATTTTTCCCAGATGAAATGACAATCGACTTCGATATGCTCTGAATGAAACCAAAATCTCGAATAACCTGATTGAAATTCTCAAACCAAGCCCGAGGGCATTGTTTGAGGCCATAAAGAAATATTTTGAGATGACATACAACATACTAGAGACTCCCTCGTGGTTTCATAACCAGGAGGTTGTTGCTTATAGACAATCTCAACGTGATCACCATTAAAAAATACATTCTTGATATCAAGTTGATGCAACTGTCAATGACGATGAACGATCAATTGAATCTCTTTTCATAGTCGATGTTATATTGTTGAGTGAAACCGCGAGTCATAAAAGAAACTTTGAGGCACTCAACTATTCGATCAGGACGATGATTCACTATAAAGATACATACATATACATCCCACAAGGGATTGGACGGGAGGAAGGGAGATAAGGTCACGAGTCTAATTTGCTCAGAGGGCATCCATTTCCTCATCCGTCGTGGCCCGCCACACGGATGTTGAAGAGCTTCCTACACAAAAGAGAGAATGAAAATAGAAGCTAAGAAAGTGACAAATCTGTGAAGTTCTGAAGATAAGCAGTGAAATGATACATAATGGGAAATAGAGTGTGGTAGAAGGGATCGCATCCTGGGGGTAGCCATAATAGATCATCTGGTCATGGAGCGACATCAGTAGGGCAAACTATCGTAGGACATCAAACCGAGAATGACGATGAGTGTACACACGAAGAGGAAGAGGTGTTGGGAGCACGAGAGGTGGTGTGGGAAGTAAGGGAGGTGCAGAGTTGTGAAGAGTGATGTTAGGATGCGAGAGAGAAGAGGAAAATTTATCATGTGCAGATGAGGGGTATAATGGTTGATCCTAGAGGAAGGAGTTAAATTAAATCATTATTTAGGGTGGCATATTTGTAGCATATTGTAAAAGACTCATTATTAAAGACACATTCTTTTTCCTTGTTTTTGTGTCTTCACCCATTGTGTATAAATAGAGGGAATTGCCCTGAAATGAAGTATTGAGCTCAATATCTTTGCCTGAATTGGTATTAGAGGAGTGCAGAGAGGTGTGGTCTTCCTAGTGTGTCCGACCTATGTGCTATGTCCGCGTGTGCGCCCTGTGCTCTCAGCCCAGTAGCTCTGGGGCCTTTCCGCTTCTTCCTCGTGTGCTATATGCCATCCTTTCTCTTACACAAGCTCGCGGTTTTTCCGCTACGTGTGTGGCCATGCTACTACCTTTCTGCTACATGCGAGCTCGACTCCCTTCTGCTACGCGTGCTCTACGGCTCTGCGAACTGTGCACCCATTGCGAGTTGTGCGTGCTCCTCGCCGTCTTCCCTATCGTGTGGCCTATTTATTTGTTGATGTCTGTCCGTGATCTGTGTGGTTTTCTTCTCTCAGCGGTTGTTCCTTCTTCCTCTGGGTGCAGTCTTTCCTTCTCAAGAGGAACTTGCAGCTTAATGTGATGTCAGGAATCAAGGTGTTATTTAACTGCTGAAAAGGAACTTGCAGCTTGAGCAAGTCTTTCTATCTACTGTAAACTTGTTGGAATTCTATAATATCCTTCAACAATGGGCTCTGCGAAAGCTTGTGATGCCTCTAGCTTCTTCTTGCGCGACCTCTGCATATGCGGTTCTTTCCTTCGTCTCGTGCCCCCCTAGCGCATTGTGGCGTCTTTCTTCGACATAACTAACTCCTTGAACTCGAGCATTTAGTCTCCCTCCTCGCTTATCTCTCCTTCGGGTAGAGAATTCTTATGCCCTCATGGCTCTTTTGGTTCCCTCCGGATTACAATTGTTTCTTTGGATGGAACAAATTACCTCAAGTGGTCTTGCCCAACACAACATGTTATTTGCATCCATCAACTTTATGGGTACATCGACGGTACGGTTGTTCAACCTTCCTGTATTGATCCGGGTTGGTGAAAGTGGGACACTGAAAATTGCCTTGTTGTCTCGTGGTTGCTTCACTCCATGTCTCCATTTGTCTATCATAGCTACATGATGATGGACTCGGCCTTTGACAGCTAGACTCGGCCTTTGACAGTTGAACGCTGCCTCGTGATCCTTATTTACATCTTGGTAGTTCCACCCAGGTATACGAGCTCACCCGGCTTCTCCTTAAATTCAAATAAGGCACCTCTTATGTAGCCTCTTACTTCTCTGAGTTTGAACGCCTCTATCAAGAGTTGGACTACTTTGAATACTTCACTTCTGCTTGCACTGTTGATGCTTGGGCCTTAAAAAACACGGAATGATGTTATCGTCTCCATGTCTTCCTCATGGATCTTAATATGGAGTTCGATATGGTGCGAACTCATGTTTTAAACCGACATTCTCTCCTTCCCAGTTCCTGCACATTTGTACATGTTGGTGCAAAAATTATCACCTAGTTCTTGCACACTCACCCACCAACTGTGGAGTACAATGGAGAGATCGCAGACTACAACCGACCAGTTACTTTGCCCCTGGTCAGCACAATGAGTAGAAAGAGGGAGCAGAAAAGAAGGGGGTGTCGCTGACAGCGGGGAACAACAGACTGACCCGCCTCTGCGAATTTCTCTCTTGCGATGTGCTTTTTGATTATATCAGGAAAAGATTACAAGTGGGGTGCGAACACTCTTGAGTATGCACAAATACAGGAGTACAAAAGTGAAGAAGGAAATTGGAAATACTTAGTGTCCTCACCTACAATATGGCAAGTTCTAGGCTTAGTCTGCCCTCTTCCGTTCGAGCACCCCCGATCCCTATTTATACTCAAGGGTAGGCTGCTCTGATGGTTCACGAAATGACGGGCATTTAATGCATCATTAATCATAGCATTAAATGCACAACCACCCGAGGTACACGAAGAGTTGGGTGGCGGGGGCTGAGTGAAGAGGCCACGCGTAACTATGCGGTGCTTCCTGAACTGTTGTCGAAGAGAAGAGTCCGCGGGGGCATAGGATCAATGCCCGCTGCGACCTCTTGATTGGATCTCTGAATTGTTTTTTGAGGGGCCACCTGAAGAATGTCCGCGCCGACCACTGCAACGTCCAATCCACAGAACGGGGGTGCCTGTGGGTACCCATAGTGACCGCCTAGAGAGTATCTGCGAGCACCATGAATGATCACTTGGAGAGACTCGTCTCTGCCACTGTCTGATGTTGTTCTCCGTCGCAGGATTTGGGTTAACATAATCCTCGCAATTTTTGAATGTCTGCGTGGTCTCTGAAAATGTAGATTGATAGCCGAAAAGACTGCGACTCGTGTTTAATGCTTCTCGGAAATCTATAAATAGTGCAGACCTTTGCCTAGATGAGACATCTTTTTAAAAAATGTCAGTTGTCTCTTGTGTTTGCTCGCCATGAGTATAAATCAAACCCTGCTCGCTCAGATGGGCTGCAAGCTGGATACCACGAAGAAAATTGATCCCAACAAACCAAGGAAACCCTCAAAACATCCCAGTTCTTCTTCCGAGAAGCAGCAGAAACCGTTGTCGCTTACGAGGAAGCCCGCAGAGAAAGGGGCTAGCTCGATTCCCACCGTTTCTGAGCTCGTCGCGCTCATGGATGACCACCCTGACCTGGGCAAGGATTTGCAAGCTTACCTCCCTGTGGACATCCAAATTCCTGCCCAATCTTTCCTTCCCAAAAATTGAAAGAGCTTGCCAGGAAGCCAAAAACCAGCAAGGCGAATACTCTTTCAGACGTCGCGCCCTCCGCGAAAAGCAGGGAATCCTTGGCGAAGAACCCGTCGGACACTTCGAAGAAGCAAACTGCCTGGAAGGATTCAGACCTGATCCAACAATAGATTTCGCCGAAAGAAGTTGATCGCAAGAAGCACTCATCTGAGAAATCTATAGAGTCGAAGCGATCGGACGAGGAGATCGATGGGGACGAAGATGACGATGTGGAGATTGTTGACGACAAGTTCGAAGAAGAGTTCGGGAGGCTAAAGGCGGACTCAGGAAAAAAACCACTCAGATAATCGTCCCCTTGCTGCCCACCTCGCACACTCCTTCAGATCTCGACTAGCAACCAAGGAAGAAGAGAAAAAGGGACGGCGAGTCGAAAGAGCTGGACACTTCGAAGGATCCAGAAGATAACCTTGCTACGGGTATTTACTGAAGACAACTTACTGCAACACGCTTGTTAGACATGACTAATAATTTATTTCCTTATTTCCAGAGAACGCATTGGTGATAGCTGCCCTCCAGAGGGGGATCAAGAATGCTTGCAAGCACATAGCCCGCCTGGAGGAGGGGATTGAGATGCTGTAACAAGACGCCGCACCAGGCGCCGCACCAGGCGCCGCACCAGGCGCCGCACCAGGCGCCGCACCAGGCGCCGCACCAGGCGCCGCACCAGGCGCCGCACCAGGCGCCGCACCAGGCGCCGCACCAGGCGCCGCACCTGCTCCGCACCTGCTCCGCACCTGCTCCGCACCTGCTCCGCACCTGCTCCGCACCTGCTCCGCACCTGCTCCGCACCTGCTCCGCACCTGCTCCGCACCTGCTCCGCACCTGCTCCGCACCTGCTCCGCACCTGCTCCGCACCTGCTCCGCACTGCTCCGCACTGCTCCGCACTGCTCCGCGACTGCTCCGCGACTGCTCCGCGACTGCTCCGCGACTGCTCCGCGACTGCTCCGCGACTGCTCCGCGACTGCTCCGCGACTGCTCCGCAACTGCTCCGCGACTGCTCCGCGACTGCTCCGCGACTGCTCCGCGAATAGGCATTCCCATGGCGGCGCAGAGTTTGGCTCCACTGGAGGACGCTATTCAGAAATATGCGCAGAAAGTTAGAGAGGACATTCTCGTCATACACACACTGATAGCCAAGTTAAACAAGCATCACGTGTGCACGACGAGCGTGCTCGTTGAGATGTAGAATAGCTTGGCATTCGTGGGTGTGGAGTGGATGGCTAATACGGACACTTAAAGAACGATGGACAATTTTATTTGGTTCTGTAATAATTAATTTGTTGTGTGGAAAATGTTTCTGTGGACATCTTTAGGTGGACACTATATGTGTTCGCATACTTTCTATGCATGAATGTTTTTCTTTTATTTCCTATGCTTAATGCTCGCGAACATCTTACTTGTCAGCGGACATGCACACAATGTTTTCTTTTTGCAGGATAGGAAAAGGGTTCCGCTTGGCAGGCACTGCGGACACTTTCCACGAACGATAATCATCCGCGGCGTTTCATATTTCGAGGAAAAAACTACAACTCCTATAAATAGATCGGCGAAGCTTCTTTTTTCCGGCATACAATCTTGAGTACCATGGAGAATAAGCAACCACCCTAGGAAAGCACCACGTGAGCAGACTGCGCGGCCGCGTTCTTGCTGCATGCCCCACCTGTGATCAGGCTATCCAACGAAGAATTCACCACACATGTCTATAAAATCCGTGCGGCTCTTGACACATTCATCGCGCGGCTTCCGGACCCGGCGAGCACCTCCACACGGTGTTCACAGATGTGTTTATCCTCCCCTTCGAACAATTTTACGCAGGATGAACCTTCCCCATCCTACCTGAGATGGTGGAAGTGCTTAACCACTTTGGGTTGATCCCAGCACAAATCACTCCAAACTCTATTGCAGTGGAGACCGCATTCTTCGTTTTCTCGCGGCTCCAAAGAGTCTAGTTTAGCCTATTAGTGTTCTGGAGACTATTCTCCATTCGAGCAATCGCGAAAGGGCAGCTGTACATAGGATCCAACATGTCGTGGGTTCTGAACCTACCAAACATAGTTCATGAGTGGAGATCAAGGTTCACCATGTTTAAGGCAGATTTTGGTGAACTGATTTTCCCTCACTCGCGAGCAGAGGTGGACTTTCAGAAATCACCGGTCGAAGGGGTGGAGAAGGACATCATAGAGTTCTTCGACCCCCCCCCCCCCCCCCCCCCCCCCGACATCGAACACTACATCCCCCACCTAGAAGAGGTGGCGAATATGGTCACCATGGGTTGTAAGTGGTTATTTATTTATGAAAATTTTTCATACCCGCGGGTTTTCAGATTTATAGTCGTTCTGCGGGCTCCAGCGAAAAGGCCCTATGAGCCCCCTGGCAAGGTCTTAACTGCCACCGAGAAGAGGAAGGATGTGGGTTTGAGGGCACCCGCTCCTCCGCGCGTGTCGGCAGTCACCCGTAGGGGCCGCGCAAACTCTCCTGTTGCCCAAGACCGGAGGTTCACGAGAAATGCCACAGATGAAGCACGATATCTGTCCCCAGACTCTGAGGCCTTGTCGGACGTGCTCTGCAGCCCGCTGATGCTCCGAGACGCGGGTGCGGTCATCCTTAGCACCATCCTGACTTCTTGGAGAGAAAAGCAGGAGACGACTCCGCACACGCTGATGGTCTCCTCTGCGATTATCAGCGAGTAAGAACTTGAAGAGATGCAGAGCGTGCCCGCGGACCAGCTATCGCAGAGGGCGGCCACAGCTTCCCTGAGGTCGCTGGTGTACAATAGTGCCTTCTGGCGAGCTCTGGAGCAGACCCGGTATGCCTTGAGGCAGTCTCAGGAAGAGGTAGTCCGCCTGCAGAACAAGCTAAGGGAAAACTCCAAAGCATGAAAAACATCATTCGTCGTACCTTTAGTTGCGACCTCTCGCCAGTTTTCTTTTTATCTGCCATGTGAGCTTGGCAGCTGGCAACCCGATGTTCATGAGGGAAATACCGAGGGTAGGGAGCAAATCCGGGAAGATCACCCTGGGACATTTGCGGAAGCTCGGTGCCATGAAGCTTGAATTTGTGAACATCAAGTACAGGGAGCTATTCCCCAAAGATGCAGAATTTTCCTTCGGGGACTCTGACGTTGAGGAGTCTGCCCATCGTAGAAACACACCATTTCCCACGGTCACTCATCACCCAAGGGATCGAGGAAGAGATCACGGTCAGCAAAGACTTCGGGAGAAAGTGACGAGCAATAGATAAGACAGGAGGATCAAAAACTTCCTCCGCGCGAAGAGCAGGGACGACGCTTACCCGCCCAAGCTACCTTTGAAGAAAGCGAAGCGGGATCGCCAGCCTGCGGGGTTGCCCGTGGCAGTCAGGATTCACATCTTGTCCGAACTGAAGTGCAACTGTCCGCACTTAAGAGCCCGCGTGCGGAACAGAAAACGGAAATACCTCCAGGGAGAAGGCTATCTGCTGCGACCTTAGGTAAATTGCAAAGGACATAATAACTACAACAGAGTTTGGCGACAGCTGGGCGGGCACAAGCCCATAATAGTCCATCACCTCCACCACCTTCAGGAAAGCAGGGAGAGTCCACCCCGCTTCAATGTGGTCGAGGGGAATCGTGAGTTCGCCCTCGAAAATGTTATTCACCCTCTCGTCCTTTTCCGGCAGACGCGCGAAGAGGTCCTCACTTAGCGGGTGTCTCGTAAGGAAGACATCCAAGCCCACACGATGTAGTGTGGAGCGGGGTGGACTGTCGCTCAAGAAGGCAATCACGCACTTAGAATTAAGCGGGATGGGAGCTCGCGCCATTTTTTGGGAGGAGACTACTATGCCTGTTCAGAATTAAAGATGTGGTGGGGTCCCCTATTTATAAGATTGTCTGAGAAAATGAAGCGGCGCCAACAGAAGATTGTTCAAGGGGTGTTCTCTCGTAACCGCGTCTCTGAAGAGCTCTCAGCCGTGCGATAAAATATCTGATGGTGAAAGATCGCAAATACCGTTCACAGAAGAAATAGATATCAAGGAAAAATAAAACATGTTTATTGCAGAATTGCTAACGGTAACAATTTGTGGAAGAGATAATGTCCAGTATAAAATAAGTGGACATTGTTATAATCGCCCGTCAGAGTGACCGGCCCGGACCCTCAGCTCGACAAAATTTGTATCCAGCTGGGAGATTCGCGCCTGCATCCGCGTGAGGACATCCCACAAAGCGCATAAGGTCACCGCAAACACTTCTCCCTCAAAAGAGGGGTCTGTGCCGCGCAGGTGAGCAAAGGGTAAGTACTCAATTACATCGAATATTATTGAGATATTTTGCAGAAAGGATATACCTCTCGCTGCGGGCACCAGATCCTCCGCCTATGTATCCTCCTCTCAGAAAGCGTCAATCAGGGTGGTCGCTAGCGCTTTCGAATTGGTCGCGTGGTCGTCACCTCCGAGGGAGCCGAGGATGCTGAAGTCAATTCGTGGGGGGATCTGATGCCCGCGCGGGGAAGAATACGGGACATTTAGCCATTTCAGGGTCAGTACACTTGAGGAAGGCCCTCTGCAAAATTTCCATGCGCCTGTGCGTTGCCTGCAGTTGTGTGTAAGATCGCGGCTGCTCCCCTTGATCCGCCCCTACGACAGGCGGGATGATAACTTGCCCTCGGAACTTCGGTAAGAGTGCAAGAGCGTCCACGCGATCGCGCACCTGCTGCCTCCCGATCGCTCCCTGGTCAACAACGGTCTTCGCAGGCTCTGCCCGCTTCAACGGTGGATCGCCCTCAGGTACGTTCCCCGATGTTTCCTCATCATCCACAGTTACCCTAGTTGCCTCTTCTTCCAGCTGCGCCATCCTAAGCCGAGCCTTCGCCACGACGTCCTCTTACCAGTTCTTGCCGGCTTCTTCCAACGTCGCGCGGGAGATTACTCCCTCAGATGCACCGAAAGTGAGAGTCCCTGCCGAACTGTCAGCCGTCGGTGAATCCCCAGTGGCGGTCATAGCCATTTGTAGGAAGGACGCCGTTTTGATCAGCACCTCGTCCCTAACGACATTGCGGATGATGGGCCCCCTCACCGGGTCTAACTTTGCTCGGAGAGTCTCCTCGGTCATGGTGGTTTTCGAGGTGGAGCTCCTAGCATTCGCCTGCATTCTGATAGGGCGAGCTCTCTTGGTTAGGGTTTTCCGCAAGTACTCTTGTAGGCTTGCGCCGCCCGACGCAACTCTAGCTGGGAGTTGCGGCGTCGAAGTTCTAGTCAGTTCGCTTATTCACGCAATTAGCCACTCCAGGGCGTCTTGGTTCATGCCAACCATTCTTGCTGGCCGAAGGTCACAGAATCAAAGTTTGAAAGGAATGGTTCGAGGAGCGGGCCATCCTGTGCTATTTATAAATCTAAAGCAGCGCGGGATTCAGATCACAGTCTTCGCGGTTATCAGTATACTTTTTTGGATCACGCGCGGACTCCCAAAAAGTGTGGGGATTATGTTAACCAAAATCCTGCGGCGGAGGACAACATCAGGCAGTAGCAGGGACGAGTCTTTCCAGGCGGTCATTCATGGTGCTCACGGATACTCTCTAGGCGGTCACTTTGGGCACCCCCGTCTGTGGCTTGGAGCTGCAGTGGTCGGCGCAGACACTCTTTAGGTGACCCCTCGAAGGACAATTTGGATATCCAACCAAGAGGTCTCGGCGAGCATTGCTCTTAGGCCTGTGCAGACTCTTCTCTTCGACATCAGTTCAGGCGGCACCACGCAGTTATGCGGGGCCTCTTCTCTCAGCCCCCGCTGCCCAACTCTTCGTGTACCTCGGGCGGCTGCGCATTTAATGCCATGATTAATTAGGCATTAAATGCACGTCGTTTCTTGAACCGTCTGAGCAACCTACCCTCGAGTATAAATAGGGATCATGGGTGCTCAACTGGAGGAGGGCGGACTAAGCCTAGAATCTGTCTCGTTGTAGGTGCGGACACTATGTCCTTCCTCACTTTTGTACTCATGTATTCACGCATACTCACGAGTGTTCGCACACCTCACTTGTAATCTTTTTCCGATATAATCTAAAAGCCCGCCGCAAGAGAGGCATTCGCCACGGCGGCTCAGTCTATTGTTCGCCGCTACCAGCGACACTCCCTTCTCTTATGTGCCCTCTTTCTGCTCGCCGTGCTTGCCAGGGGAAAAGTAACCGGTTGGTTGCAGTCTGTGATATCTCCATCGTACTCCCCAGTTGGTGGTTGAGTGTGGAAGAACTAGGTGACAATTTTTGCACTAATAGTTCGAACACGCGACCTTCAATACTTTCTAAAACTATGCATGAAATGACTGTCATTGTCAGCTACAAACATTTTGCTAAGCCTTGTTACAGTTAGATAAATGAGTTTGGCGAGATAACACCTATAACGAGTAACATCCTGAAGAAGCGAGGATGTTTCATCCAGGAGAATGTCGATCATAGGAGTGCGAGTTGGCTTTTCCCATGTCAGTTTGTTTCCTCAAAAATGTTCATGTCATACTCCTTTGTGATAATGCAATATTTTTGTTGCACCTGGAAATCTCAATATCAAGGAAGTATCGAGAAATAACCATATCTTTCATCATAAAGTGTTTTTGCGTGCACACTTGTTTTTTTCTGTCATAAACTTCATCACATGTAAGAACAAAGAATAATGTCATCTACATAGCTCGAGAGAACCATACATCTTGCATTCTTCTATCTCACAAATACTGAATTATTTGGATGATTTTGATAATCCAACAATGTGAATGACCTAGTTGAACTTTTCAAACTATACTTTTGGGCTCTGTTTAAGGCCCTATGTAACTTCCTTTGTTTGTAAACCTAAACCTCTTTGGAGGTTGCTTGTGTACAATATCTCTTTTAAGATCACCATACAAGGAGACATTATTTGCATCAAGTTGAACATAAGTCAACCCTTGATGAGTACAACAAAAAACAAACTAGCATAGTTCCAATGCGAGAAAGAAGAGATAAGTGTCAAAGATGTAAACTCCAAATGTTTGGTAATGGCTTAGCAATGAGCCTAGATATGTGTATGTAAACTTGTCTATTTGGTAGGAATTTGATGACAGACTCATTTGCAACCAATAGGTGTAGGAACATGATCTCAAGTGTCACGGGAAAGGAGAGCTGACATCTCATCCGTAGTTCTTCCAACAAGGGATGGTCATAGCTTCTCAATAGATTGAAGCAATAGTAATATCTGATAAGGACAATGCAATCTTGCTACAATGAGTACCTAGACACTCATAAGAAGCCATACTAGAAATAGGGTGTTGAGTACAAGACTCAGCGCCCTTTCATAGGGTAATAGGGAGGTTGTATTTTGAAGATACTGGTCGCCTTAAACCTTCAAAGGAAGGAGATGATGACGTATGAACTGAGAAATGAAATATTGGAATAGGAGGAATAGGGACATGGATGAGGACGTCTCCTGAAAACATGAAATATGGGAGGAGCTACAAATGGTGGATGACATAATAGTGGAGATGGTGGAGGAAGATGATGAAGTGCAAGATCTAAAGACAGATGATGAATGATAGGAATAAAGTTCATCGGCTTTGAGGATGTATACCACATGCAGACATAGGAATAGAATCCATGGCAAGGGATTTTCCCTTCTTGGAGAAATATGGAGTGGACTTAAAGAAGTTGGCATCAACAAATACATACTAATATCTTGAGAGGTGGTCAATGCAACGGCATTACTTCTAGATTGGAGAGTAACCCAAAACAATACATTTAATGGCATTGATGATAGCTTGTCACATCCTTAAGTAGGAACGCGAACAAAAGCAATGCAACCAAAAATGTGATAAGTGGAAATAGAGGCGGATATGAAGAGGATAGATGACGACATACGATTGATCATATAACATGATACAAGAATGACATGGCTTCAACATGACTAGGAACACTCATCTAGTGATCTTTTAGGAGGTTTAGGGATTAGGGTTTATCAGGACTCAGGAGAACCTTTAATGTACTATAATTCATAACCACATTAATGGTGACATTCTCTAGGAGTATGCATGTATTGACTAACTTTCCCTAATGCAAATGAAATGTAAGGTTCTGGTATGGTAAGGTATACTAATTTCCCAAATAGGTGTTTATACTGAGTAACTAACATCTTAGAGTAATGGAGATGTTTCATCCCATAGATTATCGATCCTCATAATCATAAGAGAGCGAGTAGGTTTAGCTCCACCGAGTAAGCCGGTCTCAAGAAGATCCATAGCATATTTCCTCGGTTATATCACAATCTCTTTGTTGCTTTTGGAAATATTGATACCAAGAGAGTATCGAGGAGCTCCCATATATTTCATCACAAAGTGGTTACTCATATACACTTAGGTTTCTTCTATGTCAGACTCATTATTACTTACAAAGAACGCCATCAACATAAATTAGGAGAACAACAAGTCATTTATCTCTCTCACAAATATTAAATGGTCGGTTTGACTTAGATGAAAGTCAACGTTTTTAATAGTCTAACTGAACTTGTTAAATCAAACATTGATGTTCGGTTTAAGTCCATAAATTGTAGTTTGCGTAAAAGGAGACTCCCCTTAGCAATGTTCCCTGGTAGTTACTCCATGCACATTGTTTCTATGAGATCTCAAGACATTTTTGACATCAAGTAGGAACATATGCTGGTTCTTGTTGACAATAACCGAAAATAAGACTCGTATGAAACCATTGTGAGCCACGGGAGAAAAGGTGTCATAGAAATCAATCTCGTACGTCTATGTATAGCTTTTGACAATAAATATGCACATGTACATGTCAACTTGTCCATCTGGAAAATTTTTTATGATGAAGGTCCAAATACATCCAATTATATCACCACCTGGGTTGTAGGGGCATGACTCTATGTACAACAAGAAAGGATAGCAGACATCTTATCCATTACTGCCTTCGAAGGGGGATGACCATCGTTTTTTTTGTATAGTGAAGGAATAGTGGACAATGCTGACTCAAACTTACTGTAAGAAGTACTAAGATACTAAAAAGAAACCACATTAACAATGAGATGCTGAGTAGAACTTCTAACCCTTTTCTAAAGGGTAGTGGGGAGGTTGACATCTAGTGCTACCAATGGAGCTAAATCTCCGGAGGGAGGAATTACTGGCCTAGGAATTTAGGAATGGACTATAGGGGTGGAAGGACGAATGTGGTCAAGAGGATAAGGATGTCTATGGAAGGCACACTTGATTGGATGTTGAGTGTGATAGGGATGAAGACTGGGATTTGGTGGTTGTGAGAAAATCTAAATAACAAGTTTTGCATTTCACAAAAAGTTAAGTTACATGAGTATGACCCCCTATTTATAGGGAGAAGGGAGAGATGGAATATACAACAAACGATGTGGGACTAATAATACAACATGCAGATAAGCAGTTAAAAATTCCAGATTGATGTAACTGAGCGGTTCGACAGACTGTCCGCTCCACACAAGTAACCGCCGGTCTCTACGCAGCTGCTGTCTCCATCCTGATCAGCAGTCTGCTCAACACAAGCGGATAGATTCATAGGACCGCCGAACTTCAAGTCAGCTCCCTTGATCATTAGGTCGTAACAACCGCCTCTGCTCGCAGCTTCAGCTCTGCCTAGCTTCAGCTGCTCAGACCACGACCTCTATCCGCAGCGGCTACAACCTCTTGTCCGCCAAACCCGCAACATGGTTGAATGATCCCAGGCTGGCTAGAACTCTGACCAGACCGGACAGAGGCAGTTCGCAACACGGAACAAGACCACCAAGTCTAACTGCCACTATCAATCCGCCAAACCGCCTGGTTCAAGCTGCCAGACCGCCATGCCTCCAGACCACCTGGACCAAGTCACCATACCGCCAGGCCGTCAAACCGCTAGGCCGCCCGACCAAACTGCGAGACCGTCAAGCTCCAAAAAATCTAACACTCCTGCTCAAGCTAGAGTATATATGTCAACCATGCCCAGCTTGTCACAAACATCTTAAAGAGTGGCGGACACTGGTTTGGTAAAGACGTCTGCAAGCTCCTTGTCATAAGTGATGAATGAAGTACAGATTTGATTTCTCAGAATTACTTCTCTGACAAAGTGACAGTCAACTTCAATGTGTATCGTCCTTTCATGAAAAAACGGATTCTTTGATATATATGTATAGTAATCTGGTTGTCACAAAACATGGGTAAATGATGGTCATTTATCTCCCCCAAGTCAAGCATAAGGGCACACAACCATTTCAACTTGCAAGTAGTCGATGTCATGCCACTAAGCTTCAGTGCTTGATCGTGACACAATAGACTGTTTCTTGCTTTTCCAGCTGACAATATTTCCTCCTATAAATGTGCAATAACCAGAAGTAGATTATCTATCTTTTTTATTTTCAACATAGCTAGCATCACAATATGCTTCTGCCTTCAGATGATTATGTTTTTGAAACAATAACCCCTTCCCTGGAGACCTTTTCACATACTCCAGAATTTTCAAGACGGATCGAAGATAACATTCTTTGGGAGCTTACATAAACTTACTGACCTTCTCTACCGAATAACAGATGTCAGGTCTGGTAACAGTCAGATAGATGAGTTTTCCCACGAGTCGTCTGTATATAGTATTATCTGAAAGAAGAGGTGAATCCTCCGTCCAACTCTTGTCATCACCGACGAGCATTGGACAACGAACAAGTTTTGCCCCAAGAAAACCAGTTTCTTTCAAAAGATCTAACACATACTTTCGTTGTGAAAGCACCATAGAGTTGTGTTGCCACAAGATTTCTTTCTCAAGAAAGTACTTGGGAGATCTCATATCCTTTATAACAAAATGTTGTCGAAGTTGTCTCTTTACTAGATCAACTTCTTCCTTATCATCACCAGTAAGGAGAATATCATCAATATAGACAGCAAGAACCGCACGCCCTCTAGTAGTCTTGTGAATAAAAAGAGAGTGATCAGCAGAGCTCCGAGTGAAGCTAATAAGAGAGACAACCTTGCTGAACTTGTCGAACCAGGCCCGTGGGCTTTGCTTTAGACTATAAATTACCTTTCGTAACTTGCATACCTGAGACTCCCCCTGAGCAACATACCAAGGAGGCTGCTCTATGCAAACCACCTCTTTTAGATCACCATACAGGGAGACATTTTTCACATCTAATTGATACATCTCCCAACCTTTGTTAACCGTTACAGAGAACAGAAAATAGATAGTGCTGATGCGAGCCACTGGGTAGAAGGTATCAAAAAAGTCCACACCATATATTTGAGTAAAGCCTTTGACAATAAGCCTAGCCTTATATCGGTCAATACTGTCATCCGGATGAAACTTGATGACAAAGACCCACCGACAACCAACTACATCCACACCTAGAGGAGTAGGGACAAGAGTCCAGTGCACGTTCAACCCTCTTCCGTAGAGCAATAGAAAGGTCAAGATCCGACCTGTCTTTTGTAGTAGATCCATCTGTCAGAGAGATTACTGGCTCGGGAACTGTCAGCAACGACTCCAAAGGCAAGGGAGGATCATAAAACAAAGACGAAGATAGAGGAACTGGTATGGGAAGAGGAGATAATGACGTAGAAGGAGGAAAAGAAGCCGGTGAAGGAGCGGAAACAGTAGGAAGAGATGGTGAAACATCAGATAGTGAGGAAGTAGAAGCTCAAGAAAAATTAGACTTATCTTCAAAAAATGTAACATCAACAAAAACAAACTGTTTCCTGAGCAAGGGATCAAAACACTGATACTCCTTTTGGGTCGGACAGTAGCCCAGAAAGATACTTTACCGAACAAGGTGAAAGTTTGTCACGACCAGGAGAAGGAAAATGCACAAATGTTGTGCAGTCAAAAACACGGAGAGGCAAAGAAAAAGGTTGAGCTCCTAGATGTAAAACAGAGAATTTGGTGTTACCCTGAAGAATCGATGAGAGAATATGGTTGATGAGATAACAAGAATAAAACACAGCATGTCCCCAGTATGATTGGGGAATATTCATCTGTGTGAGAAGGGTGCGAGTTACATCCAGGAGATGTCGATTTTTGTGTTCAGCAATCTCATTTTGCTGAGGTGTGTAGGGACAACTAGTTTGATGAACTATGCCCCGATACATGCAAAAATCGGAAAATTGTTGACTAAGATATTCTCGAGCATTATTCGTTCGAAGAATTTTAAGAGAAACATCAAATTGAGTTTGTATCTCATTATAAAAGGTCGTGAACATAGAACAAAGTTCATAACGTTCTCTTAAATGACACAGTCAGGTATAACGAGAGAAATCATCAACAAATGTAATAAAATATAAACTCCCCCTACCAACAGTCCTAACAAGAGTAGGATCCCAAACATCTGAATGAACAAGTTCAAAAGTACGAGAAGAACTTCGTCCTTGTCTTGCGGGAAAGGAAGAACAATGATGCTTGCCAAGTTGGCAGGCGTCACAGTTTAAAGAGGAGACCTCCTTAGGCAAGTCTGGTAGGAGTTGGTAGATGAGACGAGGAGGAGGATGACCAAGACGAAGATGTCATTGCAAAAGAGAAGTGGAGAAAGCAGTGACATTGTCAAGGAAGAAGAGATCATTGCTTTCAGTCTCAGTAGCAATCTTCTCATTGGAGTGTGGATCCTTAAAAGAACAAGTAGTAGATGTAAAGGTAACCGTGCAGTTCAATTGTTTACAGAGGGCAGCAACAAAAAGTAAATTGCACGAAAAAGACGGGATGTAAAGTGTGGACTCAAGCCGCAGAGTCGGAGTGACACAGACTGTACCAGTCCCGCATACTGAAGACGGATTACCGTCCGCAACAAAAACGGGAGGAGACCAGTTATGTTTGTCCAAGCAAGATAATAAACCAGGATCACCTGTCATGTGATTAGTAGCTTCTGAATCAATCGGCCATTTACCCTGAGTGACTACATTAGCACTGCAAGAGGAAGAAGAGGCAAGGAACGCGGACTTCTTTGTGTTGTCTCCTAAAGACGGGCGAAGATGAGGATATTTAGCCTAACAACGATCAACAAGATTGCCACAATGAGAGCAGACATGACGAGACACATCTCGCCCACCAGTATGACCTCCACGACCACTAGAATTACCGGAGAAAACCTGATGAGCAAATGTGTCAGGATGGGGTGGGGAGGCAAGCAGAGGGTGCTGAAGACGAGTGGTAACAACTGCAATACAGGCAACAGTAGTATCAAGAGTGGGAGAATCAGTTTCGCCAAAAATTTGTTGTCATATCATGTCATAAGATTCCGAAAGGTGAAGAAGATAACACATAACCAGAAGCTCCTGAAAGTGTTTGTGCTGCTCAGCTAGATCAACGGAGAATGGATGATGTTGTAGATTTTCAGTGCCAAGATCTTGCACCTCCTGATAGACAACAACATGAGTCAAAGTAGGGCGGACAAACAGATCAACATATAACATGTGTATGCGGGAGGTCTGAGCGCCTTTCGAATACAGAGCAACAAGATGAGTCTAAGCGGCTTTAACAATCTCATCATGTCGAATAACAGGGAGGCACTCATCGGGGAGACTATTGGCAAACCACGTCCTGACCAAAACATCATTGGCACAGTCATCAAAGGTAGCAGATCCACGAGCGGGAGGGTCATCAGTGAGATGATGACGTTTACGTTGAGACCTCAACAAGAACACAAACGAAACGCTTCAGTCGGGATAATTTGGGCCTGCCAACTTGGAAGCAATTCCAAGATTGTAAGAGAGTAGAAACAGCTGGTGCGGTTTGAGAAGAAGATGCGGATAGACTGGAAGAATACTCTGTATCTGCCATGAAGAAGGCGGCTAGGAAAAGAGTCTGCGCGATTAGAAGGAAAGCACATCAGGCGGTTAGAGAAAAAAACCGGAATCCGCAGAAACAGGAGAAACCGTAGAAGGCGGGCGGTTAGAAAACCGGAATCCGCAAGGATCACAGAAGAGCAAAGAGGGCGGTTAGAAAACCGGAAACCGCAAGGATCACAGAAAAACAAAGCGGGCGGTTAGAAAACTGAAAACCACAAGGATCGGGTGAGCTCTGATATCATGTGAGAAAATCTAAATAACAAATTTTGCATTCCACAAAAAGTTAAGTTACATGAGTATGATTCCTTATTTATAGGGAGAAGAGAGAGAAGTAATATACAACAGACGATGTGAGAATAATAATACATGTGGATAGGCGGTTAAAAATTTCAGACCGCTATAACTGAGCAGTTAGATAGACTGTCCGCTCCACACAACTAACTGTTGGTCTCTACTCAGTCTGATGTCGCCGTCATGATTAGCAGTCCGCTGTCGCCGTCCTGATCAGCAGCCCGCTCAACACGAGCGGATAGATGCATAAGACTGCTGAACTTCAGGTCAACTCCCTTGATCATCATGCAGCAACGACCGCCTCTACCCGCAGCTTCAGCTCTGCCTCTATCCGCAGCTTCAGCTGCTCAGACTGCGGCCTCTATCCGCAGCGACTACAACCTTTTGTCCGCCAAACCCGCAACAGGGTTGAATGATCCCAGGCTGGCTAGAACTCTGACTAGACCGGATAGAGGCAGTCTGCAACACAGCGGAACCAGACCGCCAAGGCTAACCGCCACTATCAATCCGCCAGAACGTCAAACCACCAAACCTCCACACCGCCTTGTTCAAGCCGTCGGACAGCCAAGCCTCCAGACAGCCTGGACTAAGCCGCCAAACCGACAAACCTCCAGGCGCCCGACCAAACCACCAGACCACCAAGCTCCACAAAATCTTACAGTTGTGGAGAGGATAGTGGGGAAGAGTCTGAACTCATAATAGGCTCGAGGGAAAGATACTTGCCTTTATCATAGTAATATGGTATGGATTTAAGAAACGTGACATCTGCATATACATTTGGCGTCTGGTAAGTTGATCGATGCAATGATACTTTTTTGGTTGAAGAGTTACACAAGATGTTGCATTTGATTACACGAGCTGACAATTTGCTACGGCCATGAGAAGGGACATGTACAAGTGTGATACATTTAATCATATGAGGTGCGAGCAAACATGTGGAAACATCCAGTTGAAGAATAGAAAAAAGGGGATTACTCTTTGTAGGTAGAGGACGCCATGCAATTCATTAGATATTATGAAAGAAGAATAACGTAATCAAAATATTACCTGGGAGCTTTCATTTGACACATTAAGGTACATCAAGTAGATGACGGTTCTTCTTTTCTGCTGCATCATTTTGTTGTGACGTTTAAACAAATCAGGTCTTATGATATTACCATGAGATGTACAAAATTGAGAGTATATGACACTTATTTATTCTTTGACATTATTATTACAAATACTTTTTATTGAATTGCTAAATTGATTTTTAATTTCATAATAAAGAGGATTGAAAAACATTGAATGAATCAGATCTATCCTTAAGGATGTAGACTCAAGTATCTTGAGAAAAATCATCAATATGAAAAAGTACAATCTTTGTTAATCTACTGACCTAGTAGGACTAACAATGAAGGAAGCTGCTGCAAGATCTATCAAGGTCGGCAAGGGATGATGATGTGAGTATAGGAATGAAGTTGTCTGTCGATGCTGATGAGAATGACGAATGCTTTACTGGATACATGGTTCTCACTCTGATACCATGTTGTGTCACAAAAAGAAAAACACTTTATATTTTTATTACTAATATTATTCAACTCCTCTGTAGACATATTTTGAAGGGCTTACAACGAAGTTCTATAGGAGATGTCGGCCAAAATAACAAATACAAAATAATTGGGACCTAATCATGTAACGGAAATTAGTACCACTGAAGGAATGAAACCTTAGCAGTGAAATAAATAAAGTCCTCCCAGCTCAATACATCACCTTTCTCGTGTGGAAGGTCCTAAAAATAATAAAGAGAGGGAAAAATTACGCCACAACAGTCTAACCTTTTTGTTATTGCACTAACGAAAATAAGTCTATATGGAAAATTTAACATAAAGTGCATTCTCCTGTGTGAGGGAAGAAAGTGTGGCAACATCCCCTGCGCCCTAAAATGGGGGCAAGGGACCATCGACAACAACAATTGGCGGAAGCTAACATTGTTTGTCAAGATGGATGAAGGTTGTCGTGTATTCATATGATTAGTAACACCAAAGTAAATGAGTCACTTTTCGTGAGTAGTTCTAGTCATATGATTAGTAACACCAAAGTAAATGAGTCACTTTTCGTGAGTAGTTATATATTTTGTACTTTCGATGGATAGAACTTAACCAGATGCAATAATATCCCTTGAAGAAGTAATAAGGTCCTCTATATTGGCCTAAGAAATCACATGGTGTCAGAATCTGAGGCGGTTGTAGCTTGGGACTTGTGGTCAGAATTGACAACTCCAATATGAATATGAGGGCAGAGGTGTGGATGTTTGACAAGTCATTAGTCAATTGAGGTACCGATCATGTCACAATGAGAACAAATTGGATGACATTTACCGCGCTCTACCACTTGTGCCCCTCACCCAATTGCATGAGCTAAGTTCTTAGTAGGAGAGGTAGTATGCACAATTCTGCTCAGAAATGAGTCACGATGGTGGTAATACATGGGTTCGAGTGTTTCCATCTAAACACTGCTCGAGCAATCTACACGGATAAAGAACCACTAGTGAGACTGTAATTACAATGATAGAAATATTAAGTACTGAACAGTTATAGAACGTGATAAAATCCCCAAAGGTCGTCCATGATTTTAGAGAGCTCTCTGGTACATGGATGTGGACGAATTATTCCATGTTTGGTAGACTCAGAGGAAGATGCAAAGATGGAAGAGGACCTCTATGAAGGAGTTGTGGTCGATGGGAGAGTTGTGTTGGACAGTGGAGTTTTTTGTTGTAGGCTAAGCACTTGAGCCAGTTGTTGAATGAGGAAGAGGGGGACGACCGCTGTGGGAAACCGCTATAGTTAGCGGTTGAGCTAGCAGCAAGCACCAACAAACAAAGTACTGAGTGGAGAGCTTGCAACGAGCGCAAGTGGGTGAGAGGTGGAAGAAACTGTAGGGAAATTTTGGAAGATGGGAAATAAACACATACCAAAATCTTGATTTGCTTTTATCATTTCTTTGATCATTAAATTTAGATTTACTTTCAGATGGAGATCAATGGTTCCAATGGCCCACTCATGTGTACGCACACTACTAGGAGGCATTAATTTAGTCCCCGTTCAGATACAAGTTCACGGATTCGTCTGAACGGTTGTTTCAACATTTTATAATGTATCTGCTTAATTATTTCATGTATTATTATGAACCTTCTATAACGGTTTCCCTAGCCCTTATTCTCTATTTATATGAATGTATGCTTGAAGTGAGGGCATCGAAGCTTTGGTTCAAATTTTCCAGAGCCTCCAGTCCTCCTCACTGTACCGACTTCGTGATCCTCTCTACGTGACGACTTCTAGGGCATATCCACTGATTACCCCACGCTCTTATCCCACGAACCCTAGATGCTCTGTTTCCCGACCCTTGTACCCCGGACGCTACTGTTCCTTCTTGTTGCACCTCAACTGCCCGCTACCCTAATGACCTCCCTTCCATATCGCGTTATTCTAGCCGTTCCCGATTCTGAGCCCTAATCCTCTCTCTGATCCCAAATCCCACACCCTTCCCGCTTTTGTCACCCCTTTCGTTTCTCCTCTCTGAACCAGAGCCGTAAACTCCACACTTTCCCAAATCGTGATCCCCAGGCCCATCCCATCCCTTCTCCTGATCCCCCGCCCCTTCATGCAGCCCCAACCCTTTTCATTAGGGATTGCCCAGGCGAGGATAATTCTCCATCTTCCTCATTCCCCGCCGTGACCTATTCCGTGCCGCGACCCATACCAGAGCTTCATTACCTGTAAACCACACCTCTACATGCGTCTGTAAGTCTATTTTGGTAGTGTTGTTTTCTCTTATTGTATGCCCAAACTTTGTTCGTGTGGATGCGATATTATTTGTATTTGCTCCTTTGCTTTATATTGATTTACAAGGCTTATTCGCGTTATACTTGAAAGTATTTACGCTCTACTCGCGAGCGGGCCAAACTGTAATTTTTAGAATCAAAGCACTCTTTATTTCTTGTGTTAACAGTGTCAGCATGTAAATATCTAATTAATCACTTGCAATTCAATTCGTACTCGTCATTCCCTTCATACATCATGTAGGCTTGGTTAAGGTCTTCTCCCCAACACCACACCTAGGGCTCGCAATGCTTAAGGCTTCATTTGGTTCGGCGGTGGCGGGTCGATCCGGCGGGTGGAAATGGAGTGTTCGAACCGGAGGGGGGAGGTGGCTGCTCCAAACAGAGCTTTTTGGGGGCGTTTCTCAAGGGGGGCGGGTGGAAATGGAGCAAACGCCGCCGGTGGTTCATTTGTTTTTCCTCCTTCCGGCGGCGTTTGCTCAAAACGGAGCAACGAAACGCCCAAACAAATGGAGCCTAAATTATACTTTCACAGCTTACGCTAAGTCACTTTCTTTTTCCTTCAGTTATTTTCTTTGGCTTTTGTCCTCTAAAATGCAAAAGCTACCAACGTACAATAGATTATTAGCTTTTTCAATATTGTAGATCTTTTTCCTTTCTTTTAGTTTCTTCCATATGTGCAGTATATCTTCTTTTCATCCTTTTGTCACTATTTGTTTGCCTCCCTTGTCAAATAAAGCCCCTAAAAGCCTATGTAGTCAATATAATGTGGTATTAATTCTGAATCCTTGCTTACTCTTTGCTATAGTTGATTCATAACATGTGGTTCATCACTTGCGGTGAACCATTGCTTGGTTATCAGCAATTCAGATCAGACTTTGGCATGTTCCCCTTGTGTGCCTAATTGAGTTAGGTTGTGGTGCGTAGGAACATCCTAGCGCTAGCCAACACATATTGGGATTCGTAGATTTTGGCATAGATTCTATGGTATGCTCTCAACCTTACATCTACCTTCAACATGACTTCCTAGCTTACCTAAGATTCCTCTGTACTAAAGGTATGGAATGTCGGGCAATTGAATAAAATTCATTTTCATTTGAAGATCTTTTTTGAGCTCAATCTTAAGATGGGCTAGATGAAAGTGCGGCATTTTTTCTTCTTTCTCCGTTTGTAATGCTGTCTATTCATCTGCTGTGTTCCTGCAGCTTTATTGTATGTTTTCCCCTTCTAATTCATCGTATTGGGCTTCAAATTCACTTAAGGAGGCATGTTTACATGAGTAAACTACTCAAGTTTGTATGTTTCCAGCATGTGTTAAGTAATATATCATTTCAACTTTGGATAACTTGGACATATTGATGCTTCAATTTACGCTGGCCATCTTAATTTCAAACACGCCTTTCTGGTTCGGCAGGTAGCGAATCTCGTCGGCTATGTTATAGGACCATCAGGAACAAGTTGGTTTATTTCACGATTTGTTCAAAAAGATGGTGCGACTTCGCCCTATTATTCCCTTTGCTTTATAATTAATCATGAAGGTGGTAAATGTGAGTCTCTTGATTTCTGAGAACATGCAGGTTTTCCATTGCTTGGTTTCGTATTTTTTTCATTCTACGTAGCAGTCAAGGTATGCGTTTTTCTCTCTCATTATTTTCTGTTTCTTTACCTTTGAATCTTTCACCTTATTAGCTAAGCCAAATATTGCAGCTCATGTTCCATATCAGAGATGCCAAGCAAAATCCAAGAAAATGTGGACCTTCTGTACCATGATTCTATTGCATTTCAGTTTCTCTTAAGAGCCGTTCAGCAGGATCTTCCCTGTATAGATTGCACCCATTAGCTTTTGAAATTACATAAACCTCTCACCCGAGTTTACCCCCCTAGAGCGGAACAGGGGCTATTTTTGTGCCTTCATGTTATGAAATGTAAACTCAAAGGGTTGAAATCTATAATTTAAAAGCTAAGGGGTGCAATTTGTAATTATGCTAACACCCAAGTGATATAGGGAGTAATTAGTTGTTATTTTACTGCAAACAATTAACTGATGCTTGGCCTTAAAGGGACTCAGAGAGTGTAAAGTGCACCCATGCACTCTTCGGTAAAGTGCGGGCATCCAACGGTTCGCGTGGATGTCCGCACATATCTCAAAGCGAGTACATTTCAGCTCGTTTTGAGATGTGTGCGCTTTACGGTAAAGTGCAGTGAGTGCACTTTTACCTCTCCCGAATTCGCCTTAAAGCAGTTCATCATACCCTCTGCTGTATTTTAATCAGTTATTTGTAATTGCTGTTCAGCTTTTGTAGAATATGATCATAATTGAAATAAGATAATGTTAATAGCACTTCTTTATTGGCTAATTGCACACCAAAAAAGACCAAAATAACACGTTGAAATGGATGCTAATAGTGACTTCAAAAGTGCTATTAACATTGCTCTTGAAATACATGCATTTCTGTTCTTAAAAGTTCGATGAAGCTTGAGAAGACTTGAGGCCGAAGGGTTTGCTCTCCTATAGTTTTCAGGAGCTTAGGTGCACTCCCAAGCTCATAATAAGGATAAAAGGGGAATTTATGGAGGTTATAAGCTGCTAACCTATCTCTGAAACCTAAAAAATTGACAGCCTTTCATTTACCCTCTTAACTAATTCCAAGTCATTAACCTATGACAACATTAATTACACAGATTATGATGAAAGTGCATTCCGTTGGGGCCTGGATAGGCCACCAACTATGCCAAATAATTCGAAGGAACATTTAGCTGGGTCCCGTGTAGGCCACCCCAATAATTATAGGTTTAGGTTTTGTTTGGGGGGACTTATTTTTACCGGTCAAGCGGTTACGACCGAATGAACCGGACTCCAATAATTAAGGTCCGGTTCATTCGGTCGTAACAGCTTGACTGATAAAAATAAGTCCCCCCAAACTGAGCATTAGTGAATTGCCCTTAGAATCATGGAAAATATTTTGGTTCGGGGCCTAATTTCAGATTTGGAGATGTGACTTTTTGCCATGTAGCAATCCATATATCATTTTACTGAAGAGAGAGAGAGATCATTTGATTGTAGGGATATCATATGTGATATCCTTGCGTCAAAATGTTAATGCGACTTGATATCCTTTTTTGATGGCTCGGAGATAGTTTCTTAGAAAAAAATAAGAGACGATTTATAGACCAAGTAATGAAAGACATGGACATGCATCCCATGGCATGGTAAGAACTTCTGTTTTGACCCTTTCAACACAGGCAGCACATCAATCTTCTGATTGAGTCGAATCCAGTCAACGTATTGACTAAAAAGAAGTTTGAAAAGCTTGTTCCTCTCCCGGGGCAGGGACAATCCTCTTTCTTTTAGACCAGTGTGCGTAAAAACTCTTTTCTTTTTGGTACCTGCAAAGATGCGTCATATAACAACTGCATTGTCATCACAAAATGATCGTAAATGTGCATTACTATTGCAAATCTATAGATGGGCTCGGATCCCAAAAATTTCCTTAGATCACATAGTTTGATCTCAAAAAGTAAATGCAACATTAAGTAGCATATTAGGATAATGACACTTAATTACCCCCAAACACTACCATTTATACTGATTAATTAATTATGCATGTATGAGCACATTATTTGAAACTCGTAAATCACTTGAAAATTGCTTTGATATTGAGTCGATTCAATTTGATTCAAATCATATTTTGAGCTTATCCCGAATTGCTTGAAATATGATTTAATTTAACTCAAATTGTTTTTAATAGGTGATTGTTAACCGCAACCCGTTATTGGCTAGTCGCACCCCAAAATCTACTAATTTTTCGCGCCTTTTCAAAATACGTCTTGTACATGCAATTTCAGGAAAAGTGTTCAACACGAAAGTTGTAGATCTCGATGAGATCTACAACTTTCGTGTTGAACAGTTTTCCTGAAATTGCATGTACAAGGCGTATTTCTGAAAGGCGTAAAATCTGAGCATATTTCCAAAGTACGCCTTGTACATGCAATTTCAGGAAAAGTGCTCAACACGAAAGTTGTAGATCTCGACGATATCTACAACTTTCGTGTTGAGCACTTTTCCTGAAATTGCATGTACAAGACGTATTTTGAAAATGCGCGAAAAATAATGAGATTTTGGGGTGCCACTAACAAAAAACTGGTTTGCGGTTAACAATCACCTTTTAATATTGCATATCTATAAACATAATATTATTTTAATAGTAAAGAAATTAAAGTCTAAACTTAGAACGATTAAAATCTTAAAAAGTTCCATTTGCTCAATTTTAAGAATATTTAATTTCGAGGTGATTCATAATAAAGAGAATTTGTTCAATTTTGAGCTTATTTGATTTGTTTTCAAGCTAGTTAAGAATCGAGTCATTTCGAATCGAGCTTACTAGACTCAAATAATTTCATTTTCGTGTCGTGCTCGAGCTCCAACCGGGCTTAACAATATTTTTTTATTTTGAGCCAAGCAAAAATTTCTCGAACTAAACTCGAAATCAGTCCTAATCCACTTATATGTTGAGACTCCTTTCACTGAAGCCTAGTCAATTGATTACTGCTAAATAGTAGCTCTCTTATTCTATGCTAGGGTAAACTTGTCAATGAGATGTTCATGTGGACCACGTCAATGAGATTTTGTTCTCCTAGTTTCTAACAATAATATATATACGTGGGACAGTGCATCGGGCCAAGTACTCCAATCATGACTATGCCTCGGTGTTCAAACGCTTTTGCCGCTCACAGTCCCTGAGCGCGCGACTGCACTCCTAGGCACCATCGCACACTGAGTGTTGCAAGCGCTTGGCGTGTCAGCGCGTCGCGTGACTATCGTGACCGCATGAGACCCCTGTGCACTATCTCTCATAAGATATATTTCTTATATTGTATTATATTTAAATGTTTTATTAAAAATATTTATTATATCATATATTATATTTGATTGGGTTTATCCAAGATAGGTTCGCACAATCCCAAAATTTATTAATGCTACCTCCATCGGCTCGTCGACATGGTTCCAACGTGACCATTATTGCGCAATTCTGAGTCCTTTTAACCTTCCAAATGAACATCGAAGCATGCATATGCGCATAGGAGCTAACTTCACCGTCCCACCTCCTTTGTTGGAGGAGGTGGAGTCAAAGTCAACCCCACCATGAAGGGAAACCACCTCCTCCCCATGGGGTGCGGCTCCCATGGGGTGCGGCCAAGCTGCACCCCCTCCCTGGTGCACGACCAAGCCACACTCACCCACACCCCTCACCCATTGGGTGCGACTAGCCGCGCCCCCTCCCTTGGGGGTGCGTCCAATTCACACATCCCGTGGGGTGTGGCTAAACCACACCCCTTAGGGGTACGACCCCATCGGGGTGCGGCCAAGCTGCACCCCCTTGGGGGTACTGCTACCCCCCTCCCCTTGGGGATGGACTGTGCAGCTGAACCCGCACCAACTCTTTAAGACGGCCCGGGTCGCGTCCCCCTTCTGGCATGGAAGGTACCGCACACCCCAAGTCCTTGCATGTAGAACGCTACCGTGCTAGCAAAATGCGTCAAGCACCTTTTAAGATCGTAATTCATACTGGGCTACCCCCAACCAAAGCTATAAAAGAAGCCAAGAGCCCTCATTTAAAGACATCTTGCCTTCAGCGCCCAAGAGAGCTCATTCGAAGAAATCCTTTAGGATCCGTTCGTTTCACAGGAATTGAAATACAGGAATTGGAATCAAAGTCAATTCCAATTTTGTCGGTCGGCTAAATGCAGGAATTCCGTCACGGGAATTGGAATTATTAATTCCACTATTCCGCTCAATATTAGAATTTTTCAGTCCGAGCGCAAGTTTTTCACCCGGGCGCGCATTTTTTTTGCCCGAGTGCATATTTTTGCCCGGACCAACATTTTTCGCAGGGCACGCAGTTTTCGCCTGACCACACATTTTATTGCCCGAACGTGCAATTTTTGCCGGACGAAAAATGTGCACCCGGGTGAAAAATGCGCGTCCGGGCGAAAAATTCGTGACAGGGTGAAAAATTCGTGCCCGGGCGAAAAATTCGCTCTCGAAAATATTCACTCCCGGGCGAAAAATTCGCGCTCGGGCCAAAATTGCGCGCCCGGGCGAAAATGCGCACCAAAGCAAAAATGCGCGCCCGGGCAAAAAATTGGTGCCCGAGCGAATAAAATCGCATCTAGACGAAAAATTTGCATCCGAGCGAAAAATTTGTGCCCTTGCAAAAAATATGCGACTGAGAAAAAAAATTCGCGCCCGGGCAAAAAAAACGCGCTTGGACGAAAAATTCGCGCTCGGGCAAAAAAATCGCGCCCAAGCGAAAAATGGGCGCCCGGGCGAATAATATCGCATTCGGAGGAAAAATTCGCGCCCGGGCAAAAAAATCGCGTTCGGGCGAAAAATCCGCGTCCGGGTGAAAAAATCACGCCCGAGCGAAAAATTCGTGCTCGGGCGAAAAATTCGTTCCCCGGTAAAAAAATCATGTCCAGGCAAAAAATGCGCGGCCAGGCGAAAAATTCGCGCCAAGGCGAAAAATGGTCGCCCGGGCGAAAAAATGCGCGGCCGGTCGTAAAATGTGGGCTCGAGCGAAAAATGCGCGCCCGTAATAAAAATGTGATCCCGGGCAGAAAAATGTGCGCCCTGTCGAAATTTTCTCTCTTTGGCAAAAAATGTCCTCGACGAACAACAGAATTTGCGTTGATATATTTTTGAGAGAGTCGGGGACGCACGGGTACGGGTGAGAATCACGAATGAAGACCTCGTGAGGTAAGAATTAAGGGAGTCGTGTTTCTTCTATAATCAATTCTCATAGGAATTGAAATGAATTCCAATTCCAATGTAATATTATGGCCGCCGAACATTAACAATTGGAATTGGCAATTGAATGTCAATTCCAAAGCCCCAATTCCATCGAAACGAACAGAGCCTTAGAGATCTCCATATGTTTTTGAAGATCTCCTTCGTGATTTGAAGATCCTCATTGCCCTTGAACATCTCCTTCAGAGATTGCATGAAGATCTCTCCTTCCCCAAGAGTCAACTAGAGCGTCTCACTTCTCCTCCTCCAAACACTTAGTTTTTCAAGAGGTGTCATGTCACCCTTGAACTCTCCTCTTCTACTTCTACCATTGTAACAAGATGCGACATGTCTCCCTCGAGTTCTCTACCTTTTCTTGTAACACAACAAAACATAGTGTAATTTGGTTGACATTGATCCAACCACATGTTTTTTTTCACTTTCTAGGGCTTTTCCACACTAAAACCTTTTGTCCAATCATCTCACTTTACTTTGACTGTTTGCACTCTCGACCGCTCCCGAGCTAAGGAAGTCCGATTTGAGACCATTATACCAGAACATCGAGTTGACCCACAACATTTTGGCGTCATATATGGGAAAGGTCTTCCCAAAGCTCTTCAAAGATTCTAAAGATAGTAACTACTTCATAGCAATACTCATGATCAATGGTTATGAGAAGTAGACCAATAATGGGGAATGTAGGGAACTTCACCGAGTCCCTCAATCTCGCTGCTTAGATACTCTCAATCGAGAGACCCAAAAGAGTTCACGACGACAAAAAAGGCTTAAGATGGACACTACCATTACCTTCAGAAAGGAGGGCTACGAAAGAATATGGGTATCACATCAAGACCCTCTCGTGATTGATGCCAAGATTGGAGACCCCTTCTACAAAGTAAAGAGAATTTTGGTTGACAACTAGAGTTTCATCGATGTTCTATTCAGCTTCACCCTCCAGAGTATCAAGCTCACCAGAGAGAATCTCAATCCCGGGGCAGGACCGGTCTATGACTTTGATAACCTCCCTGTCCCAGTCTAGGGATTGATCTCCATACTGGTCACAATGGGTAAGTTCCTAAGGTAAGCAATTCATAACGTCCAATTCATGTACATAGACTCTAGCTCCGCCTACAATGTTATTTTTAGGAGACCTCTCCAATCTATCTATGGATCAGTCCCATCCATCCCACACCTAGCCAAAAAATTCCCGTCTACCAACAAAATAGGCATCGTTCGAGGCAACCAGGATACAGACATGACCTGCTACCTGAAGTAGGCATAGCCGACAGAAGCAATCACCTTTAACATTTATAATTTCGAGCTGTGTGTTGAAACCATGCTTCAGCGCGGGGCACTGGAGGTGAAAAACGACACCATCCTCAAAGGAATGAAGACAGACCTCCAGCAGGCAGGGGGCAGGGGGTCGATGTGCTCCCAAATGTATTATGGGCGCACTGCATCATAGATAGATTCCTAATTAGGGAAATCCCATAAAACTAGTGTTATGAAATTGAAGTTGTCATCCTAGTCGACATTGACATCCCGAGTGCCCGCGTTCAAGCCTTCGACCCGGAGAAGAACGACGGGCAACTCCGGGAGAACCTCGACTTAGTCTATGAAGTTAAGGATACAACAACCAAGCGGATTGTTGTCTACCGAAGGCATGTGGCCCGACTCTACGATAAAAGGGTAAAGCCTAGGCATATCAGCGTTAGAGTCAACGTCCTGCGTAGCATCGAAATAGCCAACAAAAGGCCAAAAAAGACAAGATCTCACCAGCATGAGAGGGATTGTACGTCGTCACTATAGTCGTGAAGTCTGGAATGTTCAAGCTTAGAACATCAGAAGTGAAGACTCTCTCCCGCACTTGCTTACTGTATTTTAAAATAATCATCAAACTATGCCGCAAAATCCAATCGTACGAAATTATATTTGTTTGCTTTAAATAATTATGCGATATTTGCTTCTAACCCTACCATTGCAGGAATACTCACCATAGTGGCCTATCAATACCCGACTACAAGCGTCCACCCTTCACCCTTGTAGTAGGTCACGACACCGCCACGGCCTGCCCCCCTCATGGTCCCCCATAGCTCAAAGCATCCTCCCTTCGCCAGAACTCTTGGGCTAGTCCCCCTGACCTCTCACTACCCGGCTCAAAGCATCCACCCTTCACCCTTATAGTAGGTCATCGAACCACCAGGGCCTTCTCTGTAGGGTTTATCTATATAGCACATCAAATGTACGCAACTGAATAAGGTTCAAGAAAACTCTAAAGAGAAATTTGGATCTTGCGATGAGCATTGATCAAGAAGTAATTGCAACATTAGATAGGAGTATACCTCAGCGGGATTGAGTCGATACTCAATCAAGATGCTCTAAAATATTTTTAGGTCGACGAGTGAGTTCACGCAAAATCAGATTTGCTACTCTACATGAATCCACACGAACGGGGAGAACACCAGCACCTTGTCAAACAAGATTCAGGATGGAGAATGGAAAGCACTCTATGTCTCCACAAACTGTTAGGTCTACACCAGAAGAGACGGCGGCGGCGGCGGCGGGCGGCGGAATCGGGGCTTACGAGAGTGACATGATTGGTACTTCAGGAAGAACTTTCCGTCGAAAACTTCCTGATCTGTAAGTATTGGGGCTCTCTGTAACACCCCTATCCGTCACATAACATATAGAAGTAGGTCCGGCCAGGGGACCCCATATACCACGGACAGACTGGTGGGTTACTAGATGAAACCATTCAACCAATACACATGTCCTACACAGAGCATTTAGCGGAAGCAATTTATTAAGTTGCGAATAAAAGAACCCAGCCACAAGCATGAATGTCCACTAACAAAAACAGCAGGAATGAAATTCAAAGTACTCAAAGTACTGGCCTTATGGCCTTATAATAGATCACTAAATTTAAAACAGTATCTTACAAACTTCGGCTCGCAGGCCGGCCACACATGAATTAAACAAGTAAACAAACAAGGCCTTCGAGGGTCGGCTCAGCAACTTGGGCTTTGGCCCGCTATTTGCCACTCGGCTCCGCAGCACATGCAAGCACAATTCACCGCAACGGTGGAAAATAAGAATAACGGTCAGCTAAAGCCGACCCAATTATAACGATTCCGCCCCCAAACTCGGGGCGACAAAGCTCCTTCCCTGCACTTTGTTAGCGTAACAAGCAATATAGTGAATAAACACAACATCACAGGTGCAGGCTCACACGACCACACACGCCGTGCTCTCAGGGCACTAACTCGATGAACCTGGTCAAAATCGCGGTCTCACCACCATCCCTTGGACGGCAAATCTCATGAGCATTTATCCTTTCCGACCTAAGCCTAAGGCTCGCACGACTATGCCAGTGGCCAGTCCCTTTTTCAGGTATCTGTCACCAAACCACATACCTCGGGTCCGTTTCCACTTGCCCGTTGCTCACTCCGCCTAGTCACTTTAAGACGTACGTACGGGCCAAGCTTCTCCCGGATCCCAAATTCGATCACACAAGCACATAACCCAGTTATGTTCAAGGTTGTCTCCCAGGCCACCAAGATGGCAGAAATGCGTTTCCGCCCAGTTTTCTGGGTGCGCCTTGGGGTTAATCCCCAAGGATCCCTGCTGCAATCTACCACGTAGAAACCCAAAAACAACCAAAGGCACAGAGTCTTCTCCGGCCAACAATGCATAATAAAATATCACCGATCCAGACCAACATGTTCGGGTAGGCTTCACACACCATGCCTATGTCCGTACTACGATTCTGGACTCTAAACAAAGGGGATTTTACATATCTACCCCAAGGAACGCCGCAAACTCGCGTGAGAGGGTTTTCCTATGCAAAAGAAGAAGAGCTTCACATGCTCAAGATGAGAATCGTTACCCTAGCATTCCTCTTCGGCGCCACGGAAACCTACACGGATGAAAAGCACCGCGATGATCTCGCCTCCGTCGATCTGGACTCGGTTTGCGATTTGGCGCTTCGAATCTCCTCCGGCGACCGGATCTTCCCTCCTTCCTCCTTGCTCTCCCTTCTCTCTAGAACTTAGAAAGAGAAAGGCCAATGAAAAGTGAGGGTTTAAACCCCCAATCCCAGCCTTAACCCTAGGATGGAAAGGCCTGAGCCGTTAGATTCCAAAATAAGGAAACGAACGGCCACGATTCGCCCTGAAAATAAACTTCCTAGGCCGAACACGGCTTGCGACACACCCATGTCCAAGGCCGTGTAACTCATTCGCCGCCGAAACCCTCGCGTCCCGAAAAGAACACGGGAACTCGACACTCCCATGTCAGGCTTGACATGCCCGTGTCATTCAGTACACGCCCAGGTAGCTGGGCGTATTCCTCCATCGACTCAGGACCAAAACATCCAGAGCACGACACGGCCATGTGACACGCCCGTGTCACATGTCGTATGCTAGACACGCCCTAGGACACGCCCGTGTCCCAGGCCGTGTAGCTTCCTCAGCACAAACCCGCAAATCACCCGAGCAGGACACGGCCATGGACACGCCCGTGTCGCAGGCCGTGTGCCCTCACTCGACGCTCGTTTAGTTAAAAGCGTTGAGTGCTGAGGCATCGAGTGGCTGACATGCCCTGGGACACTCCCGTGTCCCAGGCCGTGTTCACTGCCCCGACGACCGTTGACTGCAATTTCATCGACCATACGACCATCGTCGAACCCGAGCACGACACGCCCCTGGGACACGCTCGTGTCCCAGGCCGTGTCACCACCACCAAATCCCAGACTTGGCTCAAAACGCCACCCGTCCCTATTTTGAGTTTCGGGGCGTTACAACTCTCTACCCCTTAAAAGAATTTCGTCCACGAAATTACCGAAAGGAAAAGATACACAAAACCAAAAGCGGTACCTGAGTGGAATAACTCTGAGTACTCTTCAAGCATGGTCTGCTCCCGTTCCCAAGAGAGCTCCTCACAACCGTAATTGTCCCAACAGACCTTGACCAGCCTAATCTCCTTATTACGAAGTCGCTTGACTTCAGAGTCCTCAATACGAATGGGCTTGACCCTCGTCGTCAACCCTTCGTCCACCGGTACTTGATCAACTGCGATCACCTGTGAAGGCTCTTGCATCGCCTTCCGCAACACTGATATGTGGAATTCATCGTGTAGACCACTCAACTCCACCGATAGCTTTAGACGATAAGCCGCTTTGCCGATCCGCTCCAGAATCTCAAATGGTCCAAGGTATCTCGGGCTCAGCTTCTTCAAGCGTCGTACCCGTGAAACACCCTTGAACGGCTTTATCTTCAGATACACCCAATCGCCAACCGTAAACTCCACGTTCCGATGCTTGGCATTGTAGTATTTAGCTTGTCTATCCTGAGCAATCAGTAAACGCTCTCGAATGGTTCACACCAATGAAGTGGCGCTTTCCACCTCTTTCTTTTTGTACAACCTTGCCTCACCCGTTTCTAACCACGACAACGACGTGCGACATTTTCTACCATATAGGGCCTCGAAGGGATCCATTTGTATGCTCACTTGGTAGCTGTTGTACGCAAACTCCACCGAATACAGATGGTCTTCCCAATGCTTTCCGAAGTCCAAGACGCACATGCGAAGCATGTACTCCATCGTCCTGTTGACCCTATCGGTCTGCCCATCCGTCTACGGATAAAAGACTGTGCTGAACTTCAACTTAGTTCCCAGTATTTGTTGCACCAACCTCCAGTCATTGGACGTGAAACGTCCATCTCTATCGCTCACGATGCTGCGGGGCACACCGTGCAGTCTAGTAATGTTGTCCACGTAAAGCTTCGCCAGTTTCTCTACTGAATCATCCTTCCTATACGGAATGAAGTGCGACAGTTTTGTCAACCGATCTACGATCACCCAGATGACATCGTTTCCTTTCTGCGACCTTGGCAAACCATGCACAAAGTCCATCGAAATGTCGTCGAACTTCCACTCCGGAATAGGCAAAGACTTCAAGAAACCCCCTGGCTTTTGACACTCTGCCTTCACTAAGGCACAAGTCTGACACTTAGCCACATACAGTGCCACATCCTTCTTGAGTCCTGGCCACCAGAACAACTTCTTCAGATCTCAGTATATTTTCGTGCTCCCTGTATGAATCGAGTACTTTGTATGATGAGCCTCGAACATCAACTCCACCCGTAAATTACCCACATTTGTGATGCACAAACGATTGTCCTTCCTTAGCAGTCCATCTTCAACTGTAAATTGGGAATTTGACCCATCCGAAGCTGCATCCATGATTTCCTTCATGCTGCTATCCAAATCCATAGCCTGCCGAATCCGATAAGCCAGATCACACTGAACTTCCGTCCAGTTCAATAACGCTTCGGCGCTAGTCTGCTTGTCAACACAAGATATATCTAACGCCTCCAACTCCCGAATCAACCGCTCATCATGAATCGACAACCAGTTGGCTTGGGCGGGAGCCCTGCGACTCAACGCATCTGCAACTGCATTGTCTTTCCCGAGCACGTAATGAATTTTGAATATATAGTCCCCCAGGAACTCCATCCATCTCCGCTGCCTCATGTTCAGATCCTTCTGATCCAACAGGTATTTCAGGCTCTTGTGGTCGGTATAAATATCGACCTTTACGCCGTACAAATAATACCTCCACAACTTTAGCGCAAAAATCACGTCTGCCAACTCCAAGTCATGGATCGGATAATTCCTCTCGTGCACTTTCAGCTGACGCGAGCCATACGCAATAACATTTCCATGCTGCAGCAGCACAATGCTCAAACCACTGCCCGAAGCATCGCTGTAGATCTCAAAGCCTTCAGCCCACTCGACGAACTTAACACTGGCGGCGTGGTCAACCGATCCTTCAACTCTTCAAAAGCTTGTGCGCACTCGCGCGTCCAAAAAAACTTCTGATCTTTCCTGGTCAACGTCATGAGAGGTATCGCTATCCGCGAGAAGTTCTGATGGTGACCGCCACCATGACGGCCAACTTGATGATGAAGATGACGTACATGGCGCATTGGTTGATCATGAAGTTGCGGCGGATGATGATGATGTTGGCCCTTCGACTAAAGACTTGCGGCGCCGTGGCGGTCACGGCTACAATCTTCGTCCACGCCACAAGAATTAATTATTATTTTTATGTTTACTAAGTTATGGCTTGAATTTACTTATGGTATGTATTTTATTATTTAGAACTGTTGGTGTGCATCTAGCACTAATTTTGGGCTGCTATTAGCGCTTGTATTGTAAGGCCTATATAAGGCTAAGACTCTAAATAAAATTCATATTTTATTTGCTTGCTAAACAAGGCTCCTCTAACCTAATTGTCTCTCCTCTCCCCCTCCTCTTAGCCGCCGTCCCCCTTGGGGTTCTCCTCCAAAATTTCAGCCTCCCTCTCTCTCCATCCTCCTCCTATTCTCCTTCTACCCGCCTATTACACATCCACCCCCACGATTCTCTCCACCTATTTCATCCTAGCCGGCCATCCTTGGAGGAGACAAGTTGAGTGCAAGAACCAAAGGACTTGAAAAAAACTTCACGGTGCAAAGCGGGGAAGACGGTCGAGTTTCTTCATCCTAGGAGCATCTTCCGTGGAGGACAAAGGAGAGCGATCATTTCTAGTGGAACCAATATCCCGAATCTACTATTCCGAGAGGGGTAACGAAATTTCTACTCAAGAGTTTTCCTCTTCTAGATTGTTTTGTGTAGTGGACGATTTTTGCGTGACTTTGTGGAACGGAAGAAAATTTTGCGGCGTTTTCTTAATAGATCTGTGAGTTTTTCGTTTGATTTTTGAATACTCTTGGGAGGATTGGCGATCCTCGTTATTTCTTGTTGGGGAAAGATCAACCGTTTTGCGAATCGGTATTTTTTCTTGGTGGATCTTTCTTTGGTACAACATCGCTCGTACGGACACGAATATTTGTCCCTTTAGCTTGATAGGAACTCAGCCTCTAGTCGTGGTTCGATCTCTATCGGATTGGCTAACCGAACGTTGGCGCTTGAGATAAATAAAATAATTGGTGGTGCTGCGTTTCGTTTGCGTGTGGAACGAGATTGTTTATCGTGGCGAGAGAAAACTCGACGCCATCCGTGTAGGCTCTTAGGACGACGCTACATCAATTTGGTATTAGAGGCGAGGTTCGTGTTGATTTCTCAATCGACACCGTCCTTACGCTTTTCCTGTCATAGGACGTCGACCTACACTTGGTCGTGCACGTTTCGTAGTCACAAAATTTGAAATTTTCTCCTTTTGATCTGCATATAACAAAAATAAATAAATAAAAAAAAATCTGCAAAAAAATTTTACAAAAAAATCTGAATTTTCTACCTATTTTTCTAAGCATAAAAGTCTAAAAAAATATTTTAGTTCTCCAAGTTTTTAAGCATATAAAAATCCTGAATTATAAAATTCTTATCCAAACAGTCTTTGATCTAGGTGAGACGCCCTGCTTCACTGTCGTTCATGCGCACGAGGCTCGGCATGGAGTACCCTCCCTCCATCTCACACATGGCCGACAACCATGATGATGAGCACGCTCCTGCAACCATTGCGGCGCTTAGGGAAGAGTTTAACACCAGGTTCGATGCACTCACGCAGTTAATACAAGGGTTGGCTATCAATCAGGCGACGCCTCAAAATCCCGGCTTTGGGATAAATCGACCGGGGCCACCACCCCAGCCCGCCAACCAACGAGAAGAGCGACAAAATCACCCTCGTGATCAGGACTACGAATACGCACCTCGAGCCCCTCATGAGTTCAACTTAACTAGGGCTGTCAAAATGGATTCACCATCCTACGATGGCATGGGTGAACCCCAAGTATTTCTAAACTGGATCATGGATATTTGAGTTCTATTTTGATTGGCACCACCTGACGGACGTTGAGAAGGTGCGGGTAGCACGAATGAAACTTCTGGGTAGAGCCAAAACGTTCTGGTTGAACGAAGAGAGGCATCTAGGCACCGTGAATGGAGCACCCCCAATTAGGTGCGCTGCCATGAAGGCACTCTTACATGACCAATATGTCCCGGCGTATAACCGAACCCAAATGTTCGACAAGTTAGCCACCCTTCGTCAAGGGGGGAAATCAGTAGCGGAGTACATGGGACAACTCAAGGATATGATAATGCGTTGTGGCATCCGAGAAATGCCCGAGGTCACACTATCTCGTTTCCGTAAGGGGCTTAATACGGACATCCAAGGCAAGCTTTTACGTTATGGTCACACGGACCTTAACACAACATTCAATGCAGCATTGGATATAGAAAAACACAACGCCAACAAGTCCAAGGGACGAGCATTCCAGAAAGGAAAATCCATCATAGGACCCCCACCTTCGTCATCCATGCGAGACAAAGGAAAGTTCCGGTCGACTGACTCAAGCTCCATAGTAATTACCGCTAGGAACAATAAAAATCCCAATGGTGAGAGAGTTCCTATAGGACGAATTAATAAGACTAACGCCACCTGTTATTCTTGCGGAATCCAAGGGCATTACTCTAGTGAGTGCCCCAGTAAGGGAAAACCCCTAGCCCGTTTAGACTCCACGTCTGATCCCGCCGAGATCGTTTATGAAGCCGGTACTGAGTCTGATGCCGAGCCGAGTGATATTGATGACGACTCTTTTATGATGGTTATGAGATGTATTCTGAATACACCGCGTGCGACGGACGATTACAATCGGACGAATATCTTCTCGGTAAATTTTAAGAACGGTGAGAAGTGGTGTAAGTTAATAATCGATAGCGGTAGTTGTATGAACATCGTTTCGGAGAATGCCATCACTCGAATGCACTTAGTCACTGAGCCGCATCCACATCCGTATAAGATATCATGGGTGAACAAAACGTCTATCGCCGTTTTTAAACGATGCTTGGTACCGCTTACGGTGAAGAGCTATGTCGATAAGGTGTGGTGCGATGTCATCCCTATGGATGTATGTCGCGTTCTACTAGGACGTCCATGGCTTTATGATTATGACGTGACCCATTTTGGCAGAGCCAACACATACGAGTTCAAATTCAATGGTAAGACCATTGTTTTGAAACCCACACTACCTAAGGACCCGTCGATTGCTTCCAAGGACACAGTGGTGCTTGCGGAAAGGAAAATGATAAGTTTTATAAGTAGGAAGGAGTTAGAACGCGAGACCTTTCTAGATGGCATCAGTTATGCGTTAGTATGCCTACAAGTAAAGGAAGATTCACCATCTTTAGAGAACCTACCGTTATCTCTGCGCACGTTATTGAAAGAATATAAGGACGTCTATCCGGTAGATTTACCTTCCAAGTTGCCACCCATCAGGGATATTCAACACGAAATTGACTTCGCCCCGGGCTCATCCTTGCCTAATCTACCCCATTATTGACTCAATCCCTCCGCACATAATGAACTACAAATATTAATTTCCGATTTATTAGCAAAGGGATTTATCCGCCATAGTAAAAGCCCTTGTGCCGTCCCTGCCTTGTTGGTCCCGAAGAAAGATAAGTCTTGGAGGTTGTGTGTAGACTACCGGGCCATCAATAAAATAACTGTCAAGTATAGGTTTCCCATTCCCCGTTTGGACGATCTATTGGATATATTATCCGGTGCCACCGTGTTCTCAAAATTGGATTTAAAGAGTGGTTACCACCAAATAAGGATTCGGGAGGGAGACGAATGGAAAACGGCCTTTAAATCTAAGGACGGGCTTTACGAGTGGTTAGTGCTAGGAGAGGGACTCACCAACGGACCAAGTACTTTCTCACGGTTAATGACTCAAGTATTTAAGCCATACATGGGTAAATTTGTCGTAGTCTATTTCGATGATATTTTGGTGTTTAGTACCTCGCCGATCGATCATGAAACTCATTTGCGGACAATCCTTACTACATTGCGCCAAGAGAACTTATACATTAATTTTAAGAAGTGCGCGTTCAGTGTGACTTCCGTGGAATTTCTAGGATACATAGTGAGCGCTGAAGGTATACATGTTGACCCTAAGAAGGTCCAAGTGATTAGAGAGTGGCCGGAACCGAAAAAAATATTAGGGAGGTTAGGAGCTTTCATGGATTGACTACGTTTTATCGACGATTCATTCACAATTTTAGTAGTATCATGGCACCAATCACTGAATGTATGAAGAAGGGTGATTTTATATGGACCAAATAGGCCACTAGCGCGTTTCAAATGATTAAGGATCGGATGTCCGAAGCCCCCCTACTATGGTTGCCGGATTTTAATAAAGTGTTTGAACTATCATGCGACGCTTCGGGGATATGAATTGGAGGAGTGTTAAGCCAAGAGGGACATCCGGTTGGATACTTTAGCGAGAAACTTGCGGGCCCAAAATTAAATTATTCCAATTATGATCGTGAGTTTTATGCCATGATACGTTGTCTCCAACACTGGCGACACTATCTCATATCGAAAGAATTTGTAATCCTCTCGGATCATGAGGCGCTAAAATTTGTAAACTCTCAAAGTAAAATCAGCCCTCGGCACGCCAAATGGATCTCCTATCTTCAGGAGTACACATTCATTATTAAGCACCTTAAGGGTACGTTAAATCGAGTGGCGGACGCCCTTAGTCGTGTCACCCTATTATTATCAAAAATTGAGGTGACGGTAATAGGATTTGAACGCATTAAGGACGAGTATGTCCTATGCCCGGATTTTAAGGATATTTATTTAGCCGCTCAGGAACAGGCTCCCTCTACTATTTCGGCATACTACATTCGTGACGGTTATTTATTTAAGCATACACAATTGTGTATTCCCCGCTCTTCACTACGACATTTCATTATATGGGAGCTACACAGTGGAGGGTTAGGTGGACATTTCGGCCGGGATAAAACGATAACACTAGTAGAAGATAAATTTTTTTGGTCG
The DNA here is from genome assembly GCA_039513925.1 of Platanthera zijinensis. Classification (NCBI taxonomy): domain Eukaryota; kingdom Viridiplantae; phylum Streptophyta; class Magnoliopsida; order Asparagales; family Orchidaceae; genus Platanthera; species Platanthera zijinensis. The sequence continues at coordinate 152,070,533 of CM077097.1, forward strand.
GGGCTTAAGCCAATGGTCAATAAAATCATAGGGAGTTGCCGCGTATGTCAGTTAGTTAAGGGAAACAAAACCAATGTCGGTCTTTACACTCCACTTCCTATTCCGTCTGTCCCTTGGGAGGACGTTAGTATGGACTTTATTTTGGGCCTACCTATGACATTTCGGAGACACGATTCCATCCTTGTCGTCGTTGATCGATTTTCTAAAATGACATATTTCATTGCTAGTCACAATACCAACGATGCATCCCATGTTGCTAAATTGTATTTCAAATAGGTCGTGGCGCATCGGGGCGTCCCCAAAACGATAGTGTCTGATAGAGATGTTAAATTCACTAGCTATTTTTGGAAAACACTTTGGAAGCTTATGGGTACAAAACTGATTTTTTCGTCGGCCTATCATCCCAAAACGGATGGGCAAACAGAAGTGGTTAATCGTAGCTTGGGTAGTTTGCTTCGTTGCTTAGTTGGCGATCATAAAGGTACGTGGGACCTTATCCTTCCTCACGCTCAAATAGCTTATAATAATTCAAGGAATAGGTCCACCGGTTTGTCTCCGAACGAGATCGTTCATGGTTATAAGGCGCCCGTGCCTCTTGACTTGGTCTCATTACCACCATCTTTTAAGTCTAGTCATTTCGCTCAGGATTTTGCTTCGCACGTCCACAATCTCTGTTGGAACACCCTATTACTAATTTGGGCAAGGATCACTATGTTTTTAGGAAATCAGTTTGACCTAGATGTATAGTTGAAAAGGTCAAGTTAGAATGAGTCTAGGGCTTAGAACTTAGATTTGAAGCTGCCCCCAGGACCATTCAAGGATCAAGACTTAGAGCTGAGATAAAGACAATTTTCGTCGAGCTCAGGTCGACGAAACGTCGAACTCCGTTCGACGATCTCTGAGCTCAACTCTGCTAAGTCGTCGAACTCCGGTCGACGATCTTTGAGCTCAGATCGATGATCTGCCTTCAGCTAGTTTCCAAGTCACTGAGCTCAATTCAACAATCTTCTAGCTCAGTTCGACGATCTATCCTCTCTCATTCTTCAGGTCGCTGAGCTCAGTTCGACGATCGTAGAGCTCAGTTTGACGTTTTCTGTCTGATGTTCAATCCAATCTCTGAGCTCAGTTCAACGATCGTAGAGCTCAGATCGACGTTTTTCTGAGAGATCGACGACTATAAGGATTAAAATTCAGTCGGCCTTTGGAATGTTTTTCAAATTCTCACAGCATTTATTTCAAGAGATTTGTTAGCCATTTTCATTTATTCTGGAGCAAATTTCAAGGGATTTCTCAGAGAATGTTTATTGGACTTTCCTCCAGAAGACAAAATATTTATGGAAGACATTTATCACTGCTAACGGCTATCTTGGACAGAGGATCATCAGAGAATAAAATATCCAACAGCAGATCAAGAGAAAAATAAACACTCAATACAGACATACACAGATAGTCAGATCAATTGAGAGAAAAATCAAGTTATCAATCCTGAAGAGTTAGATTGAAAATTAGCATACTGAAAAGTGTTCACAGCTTCAACATCAAAGACTCCAGACAACTCATATTTCAGTCTCTGCTGAAATCATCTTCTGCTGAAGATCTGAAGCTTCTGAAGGCCTATCACCCTAGCAAATCTCTCACTCTTGAACCATCTACATCTCAGGGGGAGCTTTGACAACACAATCAATCCACTAAGTATTCTCTCAGTGATTGAGACAGAGAAGACAACTTCACCTCTTCCTTTTTCTTTTCCTGCTGTAAAAGGGTTATCAAAACTCCCTTCAAAAGTTCTGAATCTGGTTCTGAGAGCCTTGTCAAAACTCAGTGGTGGCAAGACACCTTATCAAAAAATCTAGATCTGGTTTTTGAGCACCTTATCAAAAGCTCATTGGTGTCAGGACACCTGATCAACTCATCTTGAGTGGATTCCTACCAAGGGTGGTAGAAGAGTGGATGTACCCAGGTTGATTGGGGAACCACTATAGCTTCTTGTGTTTGGTTGCTTGTGTGTATTCTTTGCTGTGTGCTGTGAATCTTTTGTTTTCTTTTTATTATTACTTCTGTTTTATTGCTGCAGCACAATACACATACTATATTAACTTAACTCTTCCTCTGCAAAGTTTTATTTTGAAAAATTATTTTAACAAACTCTATTCACCCCCCCCTCTAGAGTCAGACTGATCTTATCCTCCACTTTCAATCTCCATAAGCACATTAGCGAGACGCTAGCTAACCAATATGCTATTTATCAATCGAATGCCAATGTACATAGGCGAGCGGTCCCCTTGAATATTGGTGATTTAGTAATGGTTCGTCTCACCCCTGAACGGATGCCTTCGGGCGCTATAAAGAAATTGGCGAATAGGCGAGCTGGTCCTTTTCGAGTGTTAAAAAAGTTGGGTGAAAATGCATATTTATTACAGTTACCCGCTGATTGGGTAATTTCCCCTATTTTTAACGTTTCCGATTTAACGCTTTATGTCGCTCCACCACCTGAACTTTCTGTCTTGCCGTTTACTATTTCCACTAAATCTTCTAATAGGGTGGGTGGTGAGATTATTTCTGGATCGCTCTCTCCTGCGGACTCTACGGGAGGTATGCCGCCTACTGATGATGTAAGACCCCCCTCCCGGAACACAACACACGGCACGAGGGGAGTCTTATGTCCGAAATAGCCGCCTTGCGGTAGCACCAACACACGGGTTAGCCTTTACCGTAAGACGCCTATTCCGCCGGCTACAATCAATATCACATAAACAATGCCAACCCAACCATGACAGAAAAGTAAAATAGTACAATTCACAGCTAAGCTTAAGTCCAAAAGAGCGGAAGATAACAAGCACAACAGGCTTGTACAAAAGAACAAGAGTCTAGAAATGTTTTGCCCAAACGGCTACATGAAAACACTCACGACTGTCACTGACGGTGCCGATGGCACCACCACCTCAGGTCCTATCGTCCGGGCCTGGCTGTCCTGCTGCATAGTCCGTCGCTGCTCTACCTGCGGGGTTTCCTCCTAAAAAGGAAGACGTAGCAACCGTTAGTCATAAGACTAAGTGGCTTCACATCCGCTCCCCCGGCGACTCCTCGGCACCGGGCGGAGAAAGGAACAAGGTACAATATGTATATATATAAGCAAGTAAACAAGCAGGTGACTGTAAATATAGTGGAGTATAAACTACGCTACACAACTAGCAGTTCTACAAATATCTATATATATGACAGCAGATATAAGTAATCAGAATAGTAACTCAACTTATAAGAGTGCCCATACAAACTTATAAGTTAAGGATCGGGTTAACAGTAAAGTAACTCATCGTATAGGAGTGCCCATACAAACTTATACGATGAGGATCTTGTGTATGCAATGAATGACATGATATGAATGTTATGCTATGACCGAATCATGCGCACGCACATGCAAGTTGCTATGTCGACACAGACTTGAAGTTCCCACTTTTCGAGCAGGTAGCTAACCTCTCAGGCATCGTCCGTCGTGGCCAGACGGCGACAGTGGAGCGGGCGTCTCCACTACTAGGTGGTATCACACTACCTATCCTAGGCCCCCGTACGCCTCAACGCTAAGAACACAACAGCGGAGCTCACATGCGTACTACGGCTCAGAAGGGGTCTTGGGTAAATGTGCACCAAGAACACAGCCCAACCTGGCCTTTGATTTCGAACCGGATGGAACCTCGGAAACGCACGAGGTGCAAGCCCAACCGTTCTCATGGCGCGGAGGAGATCTCGGTTTATGGACACCAAGTATCTAACCCTACCGCCCAAGGTCTACCCATTGGCTCCCATCGGTGTGACGACTGGCGAACCCGTAGACCTGCCACAGTCATTATCTCAATATCGCGACACGATGAATCGTCGCACATTACATGCCCCCAAACAACTCACTCGATGCTACCCGTAGGGAGACTTCAACTCTAAGCATCGGTTGTTAATAAACCCCTTGGGCTCGGATTACGGTTACAAAATACTCCTCACATAGTGTTCATCATGTTCACGCCCACCTATTCAATAAATTCACCTCAACACTACGCATAATAGATATGTTCAACACCAAATTGTATAAATATATCCTATACCAATCTCAACTCCTAATATCTAGCCTTCCCATCCAATCCATTTCTCTACCAATACATGGTTATACCTTATTACACAACCAAATGAGTAACCATGCTAAATTATAGTAACAACAACATTATAGATATATGGGAGCAAGACAACAAATGAGCAAATCACAACCATTGCAAGGGTGCTAGCATTATAAAATAACAAGTGCATTAACATAGGATAGCCTGATACTAAAACTGGGATTCCCGGAGCTACAGGAATCCGATCACAATGCACAACCCCTCGTTGGAAAGGTATTCGCGAGAGCTACGACTTTCGTGTTGAGTCGATCGCCCAGATCTGGTCGCAACATACCAGAAATTCAACTCGAATACGTACAGGAAACAGTTTCCTGTACAGGAATTCTCCCGAACGTAGCGGACTCGAACCAGCTTTCCCGTGGCTACAGGTATCGCATGGAAACGAGCAACCACTCGTTGGAAAGGTAATTTCAAGGGCTACAACTTTCGTGTTGAGTCGTTCACCCAGATCTGGCCAGAACACCCCCGAAATTGGCCACGAAGGTCGCCGCGTGCAGAAATCAGATTTCTGCACGCATCTTAAGGCGAGATGGACGGCATCCGTTCATCTTCTTCCTTGCGACGACCTCGCATAAACTTCTCCAGAAATCACACCCAACCTTATTTCTCCTTTCAAAGCCAAACCCTCAACGAAAACCCCTCTCATCTCCACTTTGAATGATGAGAAGGTTGAGGGAGACTAAGCCTAGAAAACCTAGGCATGGCTTATCCTAAGAACTCTCCTCCTCACCATCAAGACTCTATGGAGTCGATGTCTCTCCTAAAATAACTATAGATCTAGCACCAAGGGAGAGGGGAGGAAGCTCACCTCAAGTCCAGCGGTACCACCATGGCCGGCCATGAGCCTCGCACTCCTTCGCGGCGGCATTGTTTTTCCCTTGACGGCGGCGGCGTTTTGATTCCTCCAAGAATGGCTCCGGCAAGCTCCTTTCCCCTTCCTCCAGCAAGCTCTCTTCCTCTCAGAAGTTTTGGGGCTGAAAAGGGGAATGAAAGCTAGGGTTTCCAACTTTTTCCTTTTTATACACCGCAGACACGGGTAGGCACACGGCCGTGTTCCTACCCGTGTTCAGGTGACACGGCCGTGTCGCCTGCCGTGTTTAGGGCCGTGTTCATCCCAGAACATCTTCCTGCCGGGTCGGGGTTGCGGCACATGGGTAGAGACACGGCCGTGTCTCGACCCGTGTCCTTGGCACACGGCTAGGGACACGCCCGTGTCCCAATACCCGTGTACCTCTCTGACTCGAACTTAATATTGGCATGAGGCACACGGGTATGGACACGGCCGTGTCCATACCCGTGTCGGCCAAAATCACTGTTTTGCCTTGTTTTCCTCATTTCCCATACGTTCGCACCCGTTCACCCACACCCCCATTGGGCTCACCACAGCCCTCTTGACTCAAATACGCAATCAAGGGGCCTAGCGCGAATTGGGACGTTACAAATCCTATAAACAAAATAAAAGATTTCGTCCCCGAAATCAGGGTAAGGCTATGGGAGTGAAACACATAAAAGGGAACTATGCTTTCAAATAAAATTCTTACCTGGAGTAAATAATTCCGGGTAGCGCCCTTGCATCAAATCCCTTGGCTCCCATGTGAACTCCTCCTTCCCATGATTAGACCATAGCACTTTCAACAAGGGAACACTTTTGCGGCGCAAGGTTCTCGTCTCGTTATCAACGATCCGCACCGGCTCCAGTCGCACAGACCTATCAGACGCCACGGCACCATCCGCCGTGGGGATATATTGTTCTGGCCGCAACAAAGCCTTCCGAAGCGATGATACATGGAACACGTCGTGAAGGTTCTCCAGCTCCGGTGGTAACTGCAATCGATAGGCCAGAGGGCCAATCCTTTCCACTACGACATAGAGCCCGACATACCTTGGGCTGAGCTTCTTGACTCCACGTACCCGCGACACTCCGTGCATCGGTCGAATCTTCAGGAACACCTTATCACCCACTTGAAACTCCACCATACGGTGCCTTGCGTTGTAATATTTCGCCTGTCGGCTTTGAGCCTCTAGCATTCGATCCCGGATCAACCTAACCACCGCGTCCGTGTCATCAATATACTCATTTCCCAATGTCTTCGGATCTTCGTCTTGCACCCAGGACAAGGGTGTTCTACACCTCCTTCCATACAAAGCTTCATGAGGTGCCATTCCAATACTGGCTTGATGACTGTTATTATAAGAGAACTCCACGAGAGGTAAGTGTCTCTCCCATGGTTCTCCTTTATCTAGCACACACAACCGCAGAAGGTCCTCCAATGTTCGGATGGTTCGTTCAGATTGCCCGTCCGTTTGAGGGTGAAAGGCCGTGCTAAAGGTGAGGCGCGAGCCCAAATAAGCCTGTACAGCCCTCCATTCTCTTGAAGTAAACCGACCATCCCGATCGGAGACGATCGTCTTTGGCACACCATGGTACCGCACAAATTGCTCCACAAAGAGACGCACTAGGACGCCCACTTGCGCCTCCTTCTTCATTGGGATAAATCGGGCTACTTTGGTCAACCGGTCAACTATCACCCACACAGAATCATTCCCCGAGCGCGAGTGAGGTAACCCGTGGACGAAGTCCATGGAGATGTCCTCAAATTTCCATTCGGGGATGGGCAACGACTGTAGCATTCCACCGGGGCTTCTGCACTCCGCCTTCACCATTTGGCAGGCCACACAATGAGTAACAAAGTATTTGACATCCCTCTTCATGCCCGGCCAACACATTGTCTTTCTCAAATCGGCGTACATCTTCGCGATCCCCGGGTGCACCGAGTACTTGGAGCAATGGGCCTCCTTTAGAATATCCTCCCGAATGTTGTCGCCTTCGGGGATGTAAAGCCGGCCACGAAAATGGACGAGGCCGTCTTTTAGGGAGTATTCTTCCGTAATCCCATCCTCCATTGACTTGAAAGCCGGGGTTAAAGCCGCATCCTTCTTTTGTTCCGTCCGGATCCGGTCTCGTATGTTGCAAACTATACTCATCGCGGCCAAATATTCCGTATACTCTTCCGATTGATTCTTAAAGACCAAAGTGACTTCCATCTCTTGCAATGTCTGGATTAACTCCATCCTCATCAAGTGGGATTCCGTGCTCGTTCCCGGTGCCTTTCGGCTCAAGGCATCAGCTACGGAATTAACCTTCCCGGGGTGGTAGTTCAAGGTGAATTCATAGTCGCACAAGAACTCCAACCACCGCCGCTGTCTCAAGTTTAACTCCTTTTGGGTGTGAACGTACTTCAGATTTTTGTGATCCGAGTAGATCTCGCAGTGGACGCCATATAAATAATGCCTCCAAATCTTCAAGGCGAACACCACCGCTCCCAACTCTAGATCATGCACCGGGTAGCTGGCTTCATGCTTCTTCAACTGTCTTGAAGCATAAGCGATCACATGCCCATTCTGCATCAACACAGCTCCCATCCCTTGATACGACGCATCCGTGTAAACTTGAAAGCCCTCCTTCCCAGATGGAAGAGCTAGGATGGGTGCAGTCGTCAATCTGTCCTTCAACTCTTGGAATGCAGCTTCACACTGGGGTGTCCATTCAAACGGCACACCCTTCTTGGTCAGCGTAGTAAGGGGAAGGGCGATCTTCGAGAAGCCTTTCACGAACTTGCGATAGTACCCGGCAAGTCCAAGAAAGCTCCGTATGTCGGCCGCTGACTTCAATGGCGACCACTCCTTCACGGCCCGCACCTTGGCCGGATCTACTGCTAGCCCCGCCCCACTAATCACATGGCCCAAGAACGCGACCTCTCGAAGCCAAAACTCGCATTTGCTGAACTTGGCAAACAAAGTGTGCTCCTTTAGCTTCCTCAGCACTAAAGTTAGATGTTCGGCGTGTTCTGCTTCAGTCTTGGAGTAGACTAGGATATCATCGATGAACACGATGACAAAGATGTCCAAATAAGGGCTGAACACCTTGTTCATCAAGCTCATAAAGGCGGAAGGGGCGTTTGTGAGCCCAAACGGCATCACGGTGAATTCATACAAACCATATCTCGAACTGAACGCCGTCTTCTGAATGTCATCTTCTTGTATCCTCAGCTGATAATATCCCGAACGCAGATCTAACTTGGAGAACCAATACGATCCCACCAATTGATCAAATAACTCATCAATGCGCGGTAGGGGATAGGTGTTCCGCACCGTTAACCGGTTCAACTCTCGATAATCAATGCACAACCGCAGGGTGCCATCCTTCTTTTTGACGAACAAAACGGGCGCTCCCCAAGGCGACGAGCTTGGGCGAACGAACCCTGCTTCCACCAATTCCTGAAGCTGGACTCTAAACTCTGCAAGTTCCTTCGGAGCCATTCGGTATGGAGCCCGCGAGACGGGCTTGGCACCCGGAATTAGCTTGATTTGGAAGTCCACTTCCCTATGCGGGGGTAGTCCCGGCAATTTCTCGGGAAATACCTCGGGAAATTCTCGCACCACCCGCACATCCTTGACCTCTAATGTCAATTTCTTCAACTCGAAGCAGATTACATAGACCTCGTCCCCTTCCATATGAGATTTCATAACTTGGATTGAAGATAATAATTTACGGGGTGCGAATTTAATACCTTGGAAGATGACTTCCGAGTCTCCATGTCTCAACATAACTTGCTTCTCCGCACAATTGATCCTGGCGTGGTGCCAGTCCAACCACTTCATGCCCAGGATGAGGTCGAACTCCGGGATTCTTAACACTGTAGCCGGAGTTTCAAAGAACTTTCCTCCAATAAGGGTGTCGAAATCGCAACTTGCTGACGACGTCATCTCAGAGCCGTCCGGAAGGCGCACCCTTTGAGTAATGCCCGTGAAGTGTTGCACTCCCTCCAAGTCCTTCACGAAGTCCTCCGAAATGAACGAGTGAGACGCACCCGTGTCAAATAGCGTATAGGCGGGTCTCCCGCTAACCACGACAGTGCCTAGGTTCCAAAAGGGTAATCACTATTCAGAATAGCGCGTATCATTTGTATCATAAATCTAACAAGTCATATAATATTAATAAATTTTGCACGTACCGGTGATGACTTCCTGCGGATTTCTCTCCTGAGTCATATCCAATGCGAATACATGCTCCCGTGCATGTCCTTGATTTCTCCCTGGTGGTCCTCTTCCTCGGCCACACATGTGCCCTCGCCCCCGTGGAGCTACTGGAGGGGGAGCAATAGGAGCATCCCCGATCAATCGCGGGCAAACTCGTCGGACATGCCCCGGTTGATTGCACTCAAAACATATCACCTCACGTCGGCCCCCAGGTTGTTGATAATATTGCTGCTGCGGTGGTGGAGGTAAAGCTAGTGGTTGCGGAATTGGGTACTCCACCCGATAGTTCCGGTTGACCCACCGACCGCCTCTGTGGTTTCCCCTTCCTCTGCCATGATCATTCTGCCTTCTATTACTAGGGCCGACTTCAATTACTCCTTCCGCGGGTCTCTTGCCACATCCCATGTGGTCCGCCTCCAGTCTCTTTGCCATGTCGATGATTTCTGCCAGGCTTCCATCGGCTATAAACAAAAGGGCCTGCCTCAGAGGGTCCCTCAACCCTTTGTAGAAGCGCTTCGCGTAGCCTCTATCGTCCAACACATAGGAATCGGCAAACCTAGCGAGGTGTTGGAACTCCCTCTGGTACTCCGTTACCGAATTCGATCCCTGCTTCAGCTGCAGAAATTTTTCTTCAAGTCCATCCCGAGCAGAAGAAGGGATGAAGTGATCCAGAAAAGCCTCGGTGAACTCGTTCCAACTGATGTCCGTGTACAACCGCCCTTGGAAGATGGAGCCCATGAGGGACTTCCACCACCTTTTGGCGTGCAGCTCTAGCAGCGTCACTACCAATGTCACCGCCATGCTGTTCGGACATCTTATGCCAGCCATCAATTCCTGCACGGTATCAAGCCATTCCTCGGTGCGCACCGGCGATTCTGTCCCAAGATAGGCAGGAGGGGACAGGGCACGGAAGGTGCTCAACTAGTTGGAGCTTGGCGCTTGTTGTTGCACCGGAGCTTGCTGGGCTTTAAATGCATCCAATATGGCTGACAGCGTTTGTCCCAGTTCCGACTGCTGGAATTGTGAAGGGACGAAAGGGGTAGGAGTGCCCCCAACCGGCTCCACCTGCGCTGGGACCTATACACAAAGTACAAATTAGGGTCAGGTTGGCTAAAACTAATGTCAAAGTTGGACAACTTAGTGTGAATTACATATGGGCACACCACTGCTTCCGCTAAGTCGGTTTGTCCCCAAACCGACTAATCGAACGTGAGTGGCCCATTGTTACATGACTGCTCTAGTTGAAGATCGGCTAAGTCTGATACCATTTGTAAGACCCCCCTCCCGGAACACAACACACGGCACGAGGGGAGTCTTATGCCCGAAATAGCCGCCTTGCGGTAGCACCAACACACGGGTTAGCCTTTACCGTAAGACGCCTATTCCGCCGGCTACAATCCATATCACATAAACAATGCCAACCCAACCATGACAGAAAAGTAAAACAGTACAATTCACAGCTAAGCTTAAGTCCAAAAGAGCGGAAGATAACAAGCACAACAGGCTTGTACAAAAGAACAAGAGTCTAGAAATGTTTTGCCCAAACGGCTACATGAAAACACTCACGACTGTCACTGACGGTGCCGATGGCACCACCACCTCAGGTCCTATCGTCCGGGCCTGGCTGTCCTGCTGCATAGTCCGTCGCTGCTCTACCTGCGGGGTTTCCTCCTAAAAAGGAAGACGTAACAACCGTTAGTCATAAGACTAAGTGGCTTCACATCCGCTCCCCCGGCGACTCCTCGGCACCGGGCGGAGAAAGGAACAAGGTACAATATGTATATATATAAGCAAGTAAACAAGCAGGTGACTGTAAATATAGTGGAGTATAAACTACGCTACACAACTAGCAGTTCTACAAATATCTATATATATGACAGCAGATATAAGTAATCAGAATAGTAACTCAACTTATAAGAGTGCCCATACAAACTTATAAGTTAAGGATCGGGTTAACAGTAAAGTAACTCATCGTATAGGAGTGCCCATACAAACTTATACGATGAGGATCTTGTGTATGCAATGAATGACATGATATGAATGTTATGCTATGACCGAATCATGCGCACGCACATGCAAGTTGCTATGTCGACACAGACTTGAAGTTCCCACTTTTCGAGCAGGTAGCTAACCTCTCAGGCGTCGTCCGTCGTGGCCAGATGGCGACAGTGGAGCGGGCGTCTCCACTACTAGGTGGTATCACACTAACTATCCTAGGCCCCCGTACGCCTCAACGCTAAGAACACAACAGCGGAGCTCACATGCGTACTACGGCTCAGAAGGGGTCTTGGGTAAATGTGCACCAAGAACACAGCCCAACCTGGCCTTTGATTTCGAACCGGATGGAACCTCGGAAACGCACGAGGTGCAAGCCCAACCGTTCTCATGGCGCGGAGGAGATCTCGGTTTATGGACACCAAGTATCTAACCCTACCGCCCAAGGTCTACCCATTGGCTCCCATCGGTGTGACGACTGGCGAACCCGTAGACCTGCCACAGTCATTATCTCAATATCGCGACACGATGAATCGTCGCACATTACATGCCCCCAAACAACTCACTCGATGCTACCCGTAGGGAGACTTCAACTCTAAGCATCGGTTGTTAATAAACCCCTTGGGCTCGGATTACGGTTACAAAATACTCCTCACATAGTGTTCATCATGTTCACGCCCACCTATTCAATAAATTCACCTCAACACTACGCATAATAGATATGTTCAACACCAAATTGTATAAATATATCCTATACCAATCTCAACTCCTAATATCTAGCCTTCCCATCCAATCCATTTCTCTACCAATACATGGTTATACCTTATTACACAACCAAATGAGTAACCATGCTAAATTATAGTAACAACAACATTATAGATATATGGGAGCAAGACAACAAATGAGCAAATCACAACCATTGCAAGGGTGCTAGCATTATAAAATAACAAGTGCATTAACATAGGATAGCCTGATACTAAAACTGGGATTCCCGGAGCTACAGGAATCCGATCACAATGCACAACCCCTCGTTGGAAAGGTATTCGCGAGAGCTACGACTTTTGTGTTGAGTCGATCGCCCAGATCTGGTCGCAACATACCAGAAATTCAACTCGAATACGTACAGGAAACAGTTTCCTGTACAGGAATTCTCCCGAACGTAGCGGACTCGAACCAGCTTTCCCGTGGCTACAGGTATCGCATGGAAACGAGCAACCACTCGTTGGAAAGGTAATTTCAAGGGCTACAACTTTCGTGTTGAGTCGTTCACCCAGATCTGGCCAGAACACCCCCGAAATTGGCCACGAAGGTCGCCGCGTGCAGAAATCAGATTTCTGCACGCATCTTAAGGCGAGATGGACGGCATCCGTTCATCTTCTTCCTTGCGACGACCTCGCATAAACTTCTCCAGAAATCACACCCAACCTTATTTCTCCTTTCAAAGCCAAACCCTCAACGAAAACCCCTCTCATCTCCACTTTGAATGATGAGAAGGTTGAGGGAGACTAAGCCTAGAAAACCTAGGCATGGCTTATCCTAAGAACTCTCCTCCTCACCATCAAGACTCTATGGAGTCGATGTCTCTCCTAAAATAACTATAGATCTAGCACCAAGGGAGAGGGGAGGAAGCTCACCTCAAGTCCAGCGGTACCACCATGGCCGGCCATGAGCCTCGCACTCCTTCGCGGCGGCATTGTTTTTCCCTTGACGGCGGCGGCGTTTTGATTCCTCCAAGAATGGCTCCGGCAAGCTCCTTTCCCCTTCCTCCAGCAAGCTCTCTTCCTCTCAGAAGTTTTGGGGCTGAAAAGGGGAATGAAAGCTAGGGTTTCCAACTTTTTCCTTTTTATACACCGCAGACACGGGTAGGCACACGGCCGTGTTCCTACCCGTGTTCAGGTGACACGGCCGTGTCGCCTGCCGTGTTTAGGGCCGTGTTCATCCCAGAACATCTTCCTGCCGGGTCGGGATTGCGGCACACGGGTAGAGACACGGCCGTGTCTCGACCCGTGTCCTTGGCACACGGCTAGGGACACGCCCGTGTCCCAATACCCGTGTACCTCTCTGACTCGAACTTAATATTGGCATGAGGCACACGGGTATGGACACGGCCGTGTCCATACCCGTGTCGGCCAAAATCACCGTTTTGCCTTGTTTTCCTCATTTCCCATACGTTCGCACCCGTTCACCCACACCCCCATTGGGCTCACCACAGCCCTCTTGACTCAAATACGCAATCAAGGGGCCTAGCGCGAATTGGGACGTTACAGATGATGAAACTTGTCTTTCTTCTTTGCCTAACGCATTTCCGAGGTTCCCCCGGACTATTTTCTTGCCTGACATGATTTTGCAGGATGCTATGTTTCCAACTCTCGACAGTGACGTTCACAGGTTCTTGATTCATTTGCGTGGTCGTCCTGCTTCAGACGACTCTTGGCTCTCGGCGTCGGAGGTGGAGCTACTTGATGCGGATCTCCTACGCCGTTATGTTCCTGCCCACTCATCGGTGATGAGTCCTTTTGAGCAGGGGAGGATTGATGGCGACCGCCACCATGACGACCAACTTGATGATGAAGATGACGTACATGGCGCATTGGTTGATCATGGAGTTGCGGCGGATGATGATTATGTTGGCCCTTCGGCTAAAGACTTGTGGCGCCGTGGCGGCCATGGCTACAATCTTCGTCCACGCCACAAGAATTAATTATTATTTTTATGTTTGCTAAGTTATGGCTTGAATTTACTTATGGTTTGTATTTTATTATTTAGAACTGTTGGTGTGCATCTAGCACTAATTTTGGGTTGCTATTAGCGCTTGTATTGTAAGGCCTATATAAGGCTAAGACTCTAAATAAAATTCAGATTTTATTTGCTTGCTAAACAAGGCTCCTCTAACCTAATTGTCTCTCCTCTCCCCCTCCTCTTAGCCGCCGCCCCCCTTGGGGTTCTCCTCCTCGAAAATTTCGGCCTCCCTCTCTCTCCATCCTCTTCCTATTCTCCTTCTACCCGCCTACTACACATCCACCCCCACGATTCTCTCCACCTATTTCATCCTAGCCGGCCATCCTTGGAGGAGACAAGTTGAGTGCAAGAACCAAAGGACTTGAAAAAAACTTCACGGTGCAAAGCGGGGAAGACGGTCGAGTTTCTTCATCCTAGGAGCATCTTCCGCGGAGGACAAAGGAGAGCGATCATTTCTAGTGGAACCAATATCCCGGATCTACTATTCCGAGAGGGGTAACGAAATTTCTACTCAAGAGTTTTCCTCTTCTAGATTGTTTTGTGTGGTGGACAATTTTTGCGTGACTTTGTGAAACGGAAGAAAATTTCGCGGCATTTTCTTAATAGATCTGTGAGTTTTTCGTATGATTTTTGAATACTCTTGGGAGGATTGGCGATCCTTGTTATTTCTTGTTGGGGAAAGATCAACCGTTTTGCGAATCGGTATTTTTTCTTGGTGGATCTTTCTTTGGTACAACATCGCTCGTACGAACACGAATATTTGTCCCTTTAGCTTGATCGGAACTCGGCCTCTAGTCGTGGTTTGATCTCTATCGGATTGGCTAACCGAACGTTGGCGCTTGAGATAAATAAAATAATTGGTGGTGCTGCGTTTCATTTGCGTGTGGAACGAGATTGTTTATCGTGGCAAGAGAAAACTCGACGCCATCCGTGTAGGCTCTTAGGATGGCGCTACATCAAGTTCTCTATGAAGCGCCTGTAACAGAGGAAAGCCCCAGGAAACTCCGGACTTCCGCTACCGAAGACAACACAGGCCACTCCCGTATCGCAACTATCTTCATCGGATCCACTGCAATCCCTTCACCACTGACTATGTGACCAAGGAACGCCACTGAGGATAACCAAAACTCGCACTTGGAAAACTTTGCGTATAGTTCGTTCCTCCTCAGCGTCTCCAAAACCAAATGCAGATGCTTGAAGTGATCTTCTTCGCACTGCGAGTACATTAATATGTCGTCGATAAAGACGATCACAAAATGGTCTAAGTACTCCCTGAACGCTCTGTTCATCAGATCCATGAACACTGATGGCGCATTAGTCAGCCCGAACGGCATGACCGTAAACTCAAAATGCTCATACCTTGTGCTGAATGCTGTCTTTGGGATATCACTCTCCATTATCCTCAGCTGATAGTAACCGGACTTAAGATCCAATTTTGAGTACACCGATGACCCGACTAACTGATCAAAAAGATCATCAATCCTTGGGATTAGGTACTTATTTTTTTCCGTCAACTTGTTCAGCTCTCTATAGTCGATACAGAGCCGCAAACTTCTATCCTTCTTCTTGACAAAGAGGACCGGTGCGCTCCAAGATGATGAACTTGGACGCACATAGCCCTACTCCAACAACTCCTCTAGTTGAACCTTTAGCTCCGCCATCTCCTTAGGCGCCAACTTATAAGGAGAGCGTGACACAGGTTTAGCACCTGACACTAAATCAATTGTGAAATCGATCTCCCGCTGAGGTGGGGCTCCAGGAAGATTGTCCGGGAGCACGTCAGGGTACTCGCACACTACTGGGATGCTACCCAAAGTGGGTTTAGGCTTTATAGCCTCCACTAACGTGAAGAATAGCTTTGCACCAGCACAGACTGCCTTGACCACCTGAAGAGCAGACATTAAAGTCTTACTCGACCCCTTCAGTCCCGCAAATGTTGTCTCCCGCCCAGCACCCAGCTTGACTTATTTACAGTTGCAATCTATGTATGCCTTCTGCTCCGAAAGCCAGTCCATACCGAAAATGACGCCGAACTCTACTAGCGGCAGTAACAACGTTAGTAAGTGGAACTCCTGACTTCCAATACAAATCTTTATGGCACATACTCTGTCCGTATGCATAGAACACCCATTCGACAGCAATATGTCCAATTTGTCCTTCGCAATCGAAGAAGGGACTCCGATGCGCGATATGAAACCTTCGGACAAAAAGGAGTGCGAAGCTCCCGTATCGAATAGTGCCCTTGCCGGACTGTCGCAAATCAGAACAAAGCCTATACAAACATTAATAAGCTAACAAGCACTAGGTAACAGTATTTAGAGCTAACTTGCTATAAATTTAAACCGTACCTGTCACGACATCCGCTTGTTTGATGGCCTCCTGCTGGCCCAGATTGTAGACTATTGGTTGAGTCAGAGCATAATGGGATGCAGTTGACTCCACCGCCTTGCCCTTTTCCTCGTAAGTTGCTCCCTGCTTCCTCTCGGACTTTGGACGCCCGCTCCAACAGTCACGGGTAAAGTGCCCTGTCTTCCCACAAGTAAAACAAGCGTCCGGGGTTCGGTTGGTAGTTGCCCCCGAGGCACCCGAAGAAGGGGCTGGACCCGACGTCCTAGCCTTCTTATTCCACCTGCGGAAATCGGATTTTTAAGACGGCACCTTGAATTATGACTTCCTAACACCGGAGTCTTTCTTCGCCTGAACATTCTTCATGTCTTTCTCCAAAGACCGGGCCGTGTTGACCAAGATAAGGAAACCCTGCGTCATCGCCCCCGAAAGTAGCAGTCTCAAGTCATCCCTTTGACCTTCGTAGAATCGGTTTGTCTTTCTCTCCTCATCAGCGAAGGTAGCACTTGCATACCGACCTAAGCGAGTAAACTCGTGGAGATATTCTTCCACGCTACTCTCACCTTGTACCAGCTTCTGGAACTCAATTTCCATTGCTATCCTCTGAGCTGAGGGGAGGTATCGAGCTAAGAACAGTCTCGAAAATTCCTCTATCGAGACATCAGTAAGTTGCCTACCCCTCAAATGGTGTAGCTCCAAGCCTTCCTACCATAACCATGCATCACCATCCAACAAAAATGTGGCAATTGTGGTATTCTGCCACTCTTCCGTCTCAGTAGCTATCAGCACTCTCTTGACTCTGGAGAGCCAATCCTCTGCTTGGGTTGGGGTTCCCGTCCCCGAGAAGACTGGAGGATTGAAGCCCATAACATGCTTGAGTTGTTTCTCCGTTGCTCTCCTAGGCAACACTGGCTCCACTACAACCTTCTCCACTCTCCTTGGCTCCGCTGCTTGGAGCGGTACTTGCTCCACAACAAGGGCAGGCTGCTGCACATGTCTCACTGGCTGCGCGTTAATCATCGCAAACACTGCCTTCGCTACCAATCGTATGGTCTCAGCCGAAGGAGGTATTGTCGTCGCATCATTTGGTGCGCTACTCACCTCAGAAACTGGACGTTCTTACGTCCCCGCAACACTCCTGGTCACCTATAGTCGTAAAAAACACCGATAAGCGACCAAATAACATTGCAAAAAGCAATTATAGGAACACGCAGGTTCCTTAAACATGCGTATTTTCATTCCTAAGTGGACATTCATGAGTTCTTTTCATGTTATAACGATGACGCACACACATGTTCTTACCACCCCTTAAAGTGAATTCGTCCATGAATTCATTTAAGTCGGACCAAAACCGGTAGTCAAATACCAAATTGTAACACCCTTATCCGTCACATAGCATATAGTAGTAAGTCCAGTCGGGGCCCGACGCCATATACCACGGACAGACCGGTGGGTTACTAGATGAAACCATTCAACCAATACACACGTCCTATACAGAGCATTTAGCGGAAGCAATTTATTAAGTTGCGAAAGTAAGAACCCAGCCACAAGAATAAATGTCCACTAACAAAACCCAGCAGGAATGAAATACAAAGTACTCAAAGTACTGGCCTTATGGCCTTACAATAGATCACTAAATTTAAAATAGTGTTGTACAAACTTCGGCTCGCAGGCCGGCCACACATGAATTAAACAAGTAAAAAAACAAGGCCTTCGAGGGCCGGCTCAACAACTTGGGCTTTGTCCCGCTATTTGCCACTCGGCTCCGCAGCACCTGCAAGCAAAATTCACCGCAACAGTGGTAAACAAGAATAACGGTCAGCTAAAGCCGGCCAAATTATAACGATTCCGCCCCCCAAACTCGGGACGGCAAATCTCCTTCCCTACACTTGTTAGCGTAACAAACAATATAGTGAATAAACACAACATCACAGGTGCAGGCTCACACGGCCACACACCCCGTGCTCTCAGGGCACTAACTCGGTGAACCTGGTCAAAACCGCGGTCTCACCACCATCCCTTGGACGACAAATCTCATGAGCATTTAGCCTTTCCGACCTAAGCCTAAGGCTCACACGACTATGTCAGTGGCCAGTCCCTTTTTCAGGTATCTGTCACCAAACCACATAGCCCAGGTCCGTTTCCACTTGCCCTTTGCTCACTCCGCCTAGTCATTTAAAGATGTACGCGTGGGCCAAGCTTCTCTCGGATCCCAAATTCGATACCATAAGCACATAACCCAGTTATATTCAAGGTTGGCTCCCAGGCCACCAAGATGGCAGAAATGCGTTTCCGCCCAATTTTCCGGGTGCACATTGGGGTTAATCCCCAATGATCCCTGCTGTAATCTACCACGTAGAAACCCGAAAACAACCAAAGGCACGGAGTCTTCTCCGGCCAACAATGCATAAAAAAACATCACCGATCCAGACCAACATGTCCAGGTAGGCTTCACACACCATTCCTATGTCCGTACTACGATTCAAGACTCTAAACAAGGGGGACTTTACATATCTACACAAAGGAACACCGCAAACTCGTCGCACACTCACGTGAGAGGGTTTTCCTATACAAATGAAGAAGAGCTTCACATGCTCAAGATGAGAATTGTTACCCTAGCATTCCTCTTCGGCGCCATGAAAATCTACACGGATGAAAAGCACCGCGATGATCTCGCCTCCGTAGATCTGGACTCGGTTTGCGATTTGGCGCTCTGAATCTCCTCCGACGACCGGATCTTCCCTCCTTCTTCCTCCTTGCTCCCCCTTCTCTCTAGAACTTAGAAAGAGAAAGGTCAATGAAAAGTGAGGGTTTAAACCCCCAATCCCGGCCTTAACCCTAGGATGGAAAGGCCTGAGCCGTTAGATCCCAAAATAAGGAAACGAACGACCATGATTCACCCTGAAAATAAACTTCCTGGGCCGAACACGGCTTGCGACACGCCTGTGTCCAAGGTCGTGTAACTCATTTGTCGCCGAAACTGCCGCGTCCCAAAAAGAGCACGGACACTCGACACGCCCGTATAAGTCTTGACACGCCCGTGTCATTCAGTACACGCCCGTGTAGCCGGGCGTGTGTAACTCCCCCGATTTTTTTGCGATTATTTAATTCTCTTTTGGCGTTACATCGACGCATTTTCTTGGCTTGTGTCATCTATGGAGTGTGATCTAAACTCCTTAGAACTAAGTGACCTATTTTGTAGTCTATTGGCAAGATCTCCCTAGCAAGCCTGGTCGTTTTGGGTGACCCGGTGTGGCCTCTCGGGGGATGCTTGTGTTTTGACTTCGGGTGAGTATAACTCGAGTTCTGTTCGTCAAAAGTTAATTTCGACTTCGCCGTTGTGTTCGTAGCGTGGATATTTAGCTACGGTGCGAATTTCGTCGAATTCCGAGGATGTTCGGTTTTCACGTCGTTTTGTATTTTATGAAAAATAATACTATTTAATAAATATTATATTAATTATTATTTTGGAAAGGTGCGGGTGCTTGGCGGTTATATTATGTATTATTTTACATTATTTAATTAATTAGCTATTAAGATTAATAAGGGTGCTATATATAGGATAGTTTAAACTTAAGAGGAAACCACTCCTGTTCATCTTCCCGAAAAAACGAACCAGTCTGCGACTGTTCGCGAAAAGAAGCGGAGAAACCGCCGAACCTGCTCCCCTTCGGACGCCGATTCCGGGAGAGTTTGTGGATGGAATTCGATTCCGAAAGCGGATTTGGATTGCTCTCGCCTAGACCTTCATTCCTACGGTAAGAAATTCAGTTTTCGTGGTGTTTCTAGGGGTCTCGAATTTTTTGGGTTGTCCGTTTCCGCCATTAAAGCTCCAGATTTCTGCTTTAGGTGTTGTTGCTGCTGGTGCCGAGTGAGAATAAGGGAGGCCGACCAAGCTTCGCTGGAAAGGCAAGTGGTGTAGACCCTTGCCTAGTATTGTTTTCTTTCTCTCTTTGTTCTTGCGGCCGTAGAAAAGCTTGTCTAGATTTTTGCTATGATAATAAAGCCCTGTTAGCCCTATGTTAGAAACCCAATTCTTTGCTTGAAATCGGGTATAAATTTCAACCTGTTGTAGAGAAGCCTTGTTCTCGGGCTGAGTAAGCGTTGAGGGTTGGGTCGATTCTTCCTGTGCAGTAGTTGTAGCCGGGTAGAGGAGAAAAACTATAGTTTAATTTATGCAAAATCTGTCTTGCTTAGGCTCGGGGTTGGATGTATATGTGCTTGCCTGTGTAGTGGCTGTAGCAGAATCCTTCCCTGTACTTAGTCTTGCTGATTAGAATAATTCAGGGCTTAGCGTTGAGTGTGGTGCACACACTCAACGCCGGGTCTGCTTGGACTTGGCATTGAGTGTGGTGCACACACTCAACGCCGGGTCTGCTTGGACTTGGCGTTGAGTGTGGTGCACACACTCAACGTCGGGTCTGCTTGGGCTTGGAGTTGAGTGTGGTGCACACACTCAACGCCGGGTCTGCTTGGGCTTGGCGTTGAGTGTGGTGCACACACTCAACGCCGACTCGGCTTGGGCTTGGCGTTGAGTGCGGTGAACACACTCAACGCCATAGCCTCTTGGTCTGTTCTTTTGCGGCTAAGTATCGTGGCGTTGAGTGAGTCGACCTCACTCAACGCCATGGCTGTCTAGGCGTTGAGTGAGGCGGACTCACTCAACGCCGCAACCAATCCGTGCGATTATGTCGGATGGCGTTGAGTGAGTGGGCCACACTCAACGCCATGGCGGTTTAGGCGTTGAGTGAGGCGGGCTCACTCAACGCCGCAACCCTTTCTTGTGGTTAAGTATTTTGGCATTGAGTGAGTCGACCTCACTCAACGCCAAAACTGTTTTGGAGTTGAGAGAGGTGGACTCACTCAATACCACCGTTAGTTTTTGCGGCTAAGTGCTAAGGCGTTTAGTGAGTGAACCTCACTCAACGCTGATGCGCGTAAAATACGGCAAGCGTACCGGTCGCTCAAGTAATAAAGTTGGGAATGAATCCCCGGATGTCGGTCTCTTGAGGAATGCAATTGGCGTCGAACGATCTAGACTCCAAAACTATCGTTATGAGAGTTAATTTATTTAAACAGAAAAGCAAGGGGCTTTTGAAGGTGGTCTTACGACCGATTACCCTAATGTAAACTATGCGGGTCGCAATCACCGCTTCTCAAGGCGAGATGGATGTAGCGGCCGCGATGCCGTACTTCGATTGGCGAGTGGACGGAAATCTAGCGAGTGAGGTGATTAGTGCGGAGCAAACTTGAGTGAAACGAACATGTGGAGTGGAGCGAGATGGAGCGAGGCGCATCAAAGAATAAATCTCAAGAGCAAGATGAAATACAACTAATAACAATGATGCTAGAAGTTGATGTCCATTACAAGCACAAGCATTTCATACAACAAGAAAAAGAGAGAAAATGCACAACCATGAGATTGAAGATCCACCGCGGTTGTTGGCCGGAGGTGCGGGTTGTCAATCCGCTTCCAAGCGCAGTCCGAGGGGGGGCTTCCGGTACCACCGAGCTGTCACCTCGAGGGCCTGTAACTCCGTTCTCTAGGGGTGCTTCGTCTTCTTCCTTGGTGGAAAGCTCGGAGAAGAATGCTTCAAGGGCCGGGAGGATCGCCGGAGGCTGCGAAATGCTTCGGAATCACCGGAGAAGGTCCTCCCGTTGGTATGGATGAAGGTGGAGGTGAATGGGACTTGCTGGAGGGCGAAACGGCGGACTGGCGAAGGTTCCGTAATGATCGTCTCGCCCTAATTCGCGGAACAGCGTATTTATAGCTTGCAGAATAAATAGCGCGCACGACCACTGGCGCACGACCAGTGATCGTGCGCGACCAAGGTCAGCGCCCGTGCGTGAGCAACCTGCAAACCTGCATCAGAAAATCAGTAGTCGCGCACGATCAGCAGCGCACGATCAGTGATCGTGCGAGGCAAGGCTGATGATCGTGCGGAAATAGCCAGACAGACTTTTGCAAAATGGGTATGACTGCGCACGATCGTCGGCGCACGAGCAGTGGTCGTGCGCGGTATGGCAAGTGATCGTGCGGATGGTTCAAGACAGAGTTTCACAAATGAGACCGGGCTGCGCACGATCAGTGATCGTGCGCCAGGAGGTCGATGGTCGTGCGTGGGTAAAAACGCACGACCACTGACTCCTTTGCCAAAAATAGTGAAACGCCTATCCCGAATGCCCTCACGATCCCCAAACCTGCAGGAAAACTGCACGGGGCATCGATCGCGGCAGCCACAGCAAACAGTGATAAACATAGCAAGAAAGTAAATGCACACAAGCACAGAAAATGGGCAACACAGGTGCACAGGACGTGGACAACCGTAGCGAAACAAAAGGAGTGCAAATGACGCTAAACGGTGTGCAAAGACAAGGAAATAAGCCCAGATGAGTCCGAAAAGAGGTATAAAAAGAGGACTCATCAAACGCCATAGCTGTTTTGGCGTTGAGTGAGGTTTGCTCACTCAACGCCACAGCCTGTGTTGCTGAAGGCATTGAGGGAGTGGACCTCACTTAACGTCGTAGCTATTTTTGCATTGAGTGAGGTTAGCTCACTCAACACCACAGACTGTGTTGCTGAAGGCATTGAGGGAGTGGACCTCACTTAACGTCATAGCTTTTTTGGCGTTGAGTGAGGTTAGCTCACTCAATGCCACAGCCAGTGTTGCAGAAGGCGTTGAGTGAGTGAACCTCACTCAACACCATAGCTATTTTGGTGTTGAGTGAGGTTAGCTCACTCAGCGCCACCGTCTGTTTAGGCGTTGAGTGAGTGGGGCTCACTCAACGCCATGCTGTGTTGAGTCATCTCAATGCTTTTCCCTTACTTTGATTTCCTCTCCCGAGTGAATTTCCTTGATTCTGAGGTTCCTTGTCGGCTATATTTTCCAAAAGGTCGAATCGTGGGTTGTGGTTAGTAGTGGTGGTTTGAAGCTCTTAATAAGGGTGAAGTTGTGTGACTTAGCCGTGACCACACTTTTATCTTGTTCCAGGTACGGGCTGGGCAAGGTTGTGGGAGGTCCCTAGTGCTTTCACATGTAGACCCTTGAGCTTTGTTTCTTGGAAATGGTTGTTGGGAGACTGAGTTTGCCTCCAACCCGGATCCGCGTTATTTTCACTACTGCCATCTCTCACAACTTAGGGTGTTAGACGTTTCTTCCTTTGTAATTTGCAACGTTTGGGCTCATAGTAGCCTTGTAAACTCTGCAGGATTTTTGGCAGGGTTGTTGATGTTTCCCCGCATATAGTGTTTTTCCCTTTTTGTCTTGCCTTGGACAGTGGTGCTTGTTACGATTTACATACTCTTCTTGCTTATCATTTAGATTAACATTTCCTTTCAGCTAGCTTATTTGTTTTTTGCTTGCTGAGGTATTCTTTTCTTCTTTTAATGCCTCAGGTTCTGGTTAGTAGCTGATTAGGCGGCTAGTTGTGCTGTGCTGTTGCTGGTGGTCTCTCGTACTGTGGAGATTAGTTCCTTGGTCTTGTGAGGTAGTTTTGTGTTTCTTTCTTACAGACATACATTCTTGCCAGTGGGTTCGTGTCAGTTTATTGGCGCCCACTGGTAGTTTTATCTTGATACTAGATATGTTACCTTTTTGCTGCTACCTTTTTTGGAGATAGTCTACTTGCTCTTTGGATGATTTATGCTAGGTTGCTAGTTATTTTTAAACCTAAAAACACAATTATAAGTATATCTCATGATCAGCATGTTTTATAAAACTCAACGCTATTTTCCAAATAACGTAAAAAGATCATTTTCCTATATATAGTATAAATTAAATGTAGGGTCCTGTATAGTATAAGTTGTCCTCTATGGGCACTTATGTACTCTTTTAGGATGTCAAACCTGAATAAAGTATTTTCCGCAGCGTATAAGTATAGTTTTTAAAATTGAGGACTAGATGATCCACTGAGCCGAGGGATACGGCCTTTAAAAATATAATTAATTTTCTAATCATTAAACTTATGAATTTTCATAGTCTAGTTAGATGGTGTTCGCCTGAGTGTCGACAGTTATCCCCTGCTCGACGTGGCATCACGATGCGTGTTTTCTCATACTCTGATGCTTCTTCAATTTGGAGAAAATGCGGGTTGTGACCGTTGGTATCAGAGGGAGGGTTGTAACATCCCATTTCCGGCTAGACCCCTAGGAGTCGGTTGGTCGTGACAGAACCCCAAGAAGCCCAAAATTTGAAATAAAGCGATCAATATTTTCGGGTCACGGGTTGGTCACGCCCGTGACCGACCCGTCACGCCCGTGACTTGGGCGTGACTACTTCGACGATCGTCGATCTCCACGAGACGATCGTCGAACGTGCTGCCTGGGCATGTCACGCCCGTGACTAAGGTGTCACGCCCGTGACTAAGGGCGTGAATCCTCCCACGATCGTCGATTGTCGTGAGACGATCGTTGACCTTGCAGCCCGGGCATGTCACGCCCGTGACATAAGTGTCACGCCCGTGACCTAGGGCGTGACCAGCCTTCGGCGACCGTCGAGCTCAGTTCGACGCTCGTCGACCTCAGAAATTGCCGTTCGGGCCTGTCACGCCCGTGACCTAGGTGTCACGCCCGTGACTTAGGGCGTGACCACCATTCGATGATCGTCGATCTCAAATCGACGATCGTCGGCCCAGAATTAACCACTCGGGCCTGTCACGCCCGTGACCCAAGTGTCACGCCCGTGACCATCCTTCGACGATCGTCGATCTCAGTTCGACGATCGTCGAGCCCAGAATTGGCTATCCGGGCCTGTCACGCCCGTGACCCATGTGTCACGCCCGTGACATTGGCCGAAACGACGGTTTAGGGCCGAAATTATTCTAACACGCGTGGAAATTAATGCTGGTGTGGGAAGTTACACCAGGAGTAATTTCAGGCCGTTTTCCTTCTGTAATTATATAATAAATGAGGAAGATATGGTCCAATAGGAAGCCACCAGCTGGACACACCTGTTCAGTTTCCACCGCTTCTTATCCCTTCACTGTAACCGAAACGTTAAGGGGAGAACCTTCATGGCCATAAAGGCTTTACCCATTCACCTTCCCACTTTCTGACTTATAAAAACCCACTTGGGGCAAGAGGAGAAGGTTACACGCTCAAGTAATCGGATCAAATCCTTGTTATTGCTGTAGGAGAAGTTCAGCAACGCCACCTCCGCGCCATGGCACCCCGTCGTTCTTCTCGCCTTCAAACAGCGAACAAGGTCCTCCTCTGCTCCTTCTCTTTCATGGGTAGATCTTAGGATTCTTAGAAAGGAGGTTCGCGCTTAACGGAGCCGGACCCATCTCTCGTTTTCATGGGAAAACCATGTAAATGGTATTTTTGAGTTCGCCGGAAACCGCCACCTCCGGCGGCCAAACCACCGCCGACCGCTAGCCATCGCCTCAACGGAGGTGGTGGTGGTGGTGGCTGGCCAGGGAAGTGACCGGACTGCCGGCGACGGATCACGGAATGCTTACAGGAAAAATGGTTTTCTGTCTGTTTTCGGGTTCATGAAGAAGATGAACAGTAGAACCAATATTATAATACCTAGATTATTATATATTACATAATGGAAAAATAGATTATTTGAATATATTTTGAGGCTGCAAAACGAGGCACTTAGAGGCCGAATTAGGAAAAATGACCAGTCACAAAAGTTGTAGCCCTCTGGGTCTACTTTAATTTAAAATTAATTTTATTCAATTTGGGTGAGTGGTATGACCACAGCACTCATTTTGGTGGGATCAAGACCTAGGCTAACCAGAAATTGAAATGGTTGTCCACGGTTCATAACATGTCCAAATGACTTGAAATTTGGGCTGGAGGTCTATAATATGTATGTCGAGAGGCTGTCCAAAAATGAGAATTTTTGGAGAACTTTTGCCTAAAGTTTTTGTAAAAGTTTAATAAACATTATAAAATTAATTAGGAGATGAAATTAAGTCCAAACTCCCCCAAATTTTGGGTGGTGGTCCCTGGCATCAATGTTAAGATCTGTACAAAATTTCAACTCAATTGGTCGAGTTTTGAATAGGGAAGTATCAAGTCCTAGATAGGTCTTGGTGAGGGGTACTTTGGGGAAAAGTACAATTGGAAATGGAGTGGACAAATCTCCTCAAAAGAGGCTGAAGTTGTGGCCACTGATTTGTTAAGTCTATGTCTACCCTCTTGGGTAACATGGTGTGGATTAGGGTGGATTTTACCCTAAGAGATCGGCTCAAACCCAGTGTGTGGTAGTTTGAGGTTTGTGAAGGACATAGGAGCAAAAGCTCTTGTATTCCCTTGAAATTTGGAGGAGAGTAGCATGATATGCTGAAAACTCTCTGGTTGAAATGGTGAAGGCATTAGAGGTAATTAGGTACCTCGGAAGTTGAGATTTTGGTTTAGGATTAATATGTATTTTAGATATTTTAAGCACTAAATCTAATCCAAAAATTATGAAACTCGGGAGGAGGGAGTTTTAGGATGTTTTAGACTTATGAAAATTTTCCTGGAATTTTATGAATAACAAATATCATACTTCATGTGTTAAAGGATTATTAGCCCGATTTGTTGTTTCAAATATTTGGAGGTTTTAAATTAATTATAATCAGTTAAAATTCTGGATTTAGATCTTGACCAGTAGAACATTGATCCCTGAATTTTTATAGAATTTTATGATCAATAAATCTGGTACTTTGTTCACAAATAATAGAAAGGGGCTTTATTGTTTAAAAATTAATTATGGATAAAATACTTGCTGGAAAATTATGAAACTTGGCCAGTGCTAATTTTAGGCCTTTATCTGCATGGAATAAATTATTTATAATTTTTGGAGGAATATTTTCTGTACTTGATTCATAAACAACAGAAGTTAGAGATTATTTCTAAAATAGTTTTCATGCCTTTTTAATGATAGAAAAATTATGATACTTAGGATTTAACCTATTGAGATAACCTACTATTTATCATAAATTTGCTGGACATCTTGCATGATTACTTAGGGTAGTTCATGTTCAAACCGGTAGCCCTTGAGATTTTCGAGGAATTTAATTAAATGCCAAATAGATTAGGAAAATTTCCATTTTTTTGGATTTAGGTCATTTATGTCATGGCAAGTCTCCAGTAAATAATTTAGGGCATTCAGATGAGTATTAGATCATAGCATAACCGGTTCGACATGAAGTCTAGGTCAGTCTGCATATAACAATTGTGAAATGCAATAGGACTTGATCTAAGGAAGGCATTGGAGTTAATCA
Organism: Platanthera zijinensis; assembly: GCA_039513925.1. NCBI lineage: Eukaryota > Viridiplantae > Streptophyta > Magnoliopsida > Asparagales > Orchidaceae > Platanthera > Platanthera zijinensis. Next base: position 152,098,036 of record CM077097.1, read on the forward strand.
TATTGTCTGGGTAGGCAATGGTGGAGGAAATCACAATAGGAAGGTATAAAGATTAGTGAGAATTGGTGATAGCTAGAGTTAAGAGGTGCTCGGGTTTCGGCGAAAGATCGCCTTTCCCGAAAAGAGGAAGGTTAATAATCACCCTAGGATAGCTTATCGTAATATGAGAAGGGAATCGGGTTAAAGGGAGATAAACCAATAATAATAAGTGCCTTGCGAAAGGGAACTTCGGGCCGTAATGCCGCCGTCTTGGTTCCTAGTGCCCCTTGAGAGCCCTTCACGGGGAATACCGGGGGCAGTCCTGGGCTAACGTAAACTGTAATAATAAACTGGCAAGAGTAACTTAGTAACTAGGGCTGCACTTTTCACAAACACTGTTGGCACAGGAAGATTGATGAGAGCTTCGGCTCGGGTGATTTGGAAACGGACGTTTGGGTCCGGGAAGCTTCAGCTCGGTTTGTTAGGAGACGGACGGGATGGTCCGGGGAGCTTCGGCTCGGTTGGTTTGGAGACGGACGTGTTGGTCCGGGGAGCTTCGGCTCGGTTGGTTTGGAGACGGACATTTTGGTCCGGGGAGCTTCGGCTCGTTTTTGTGTGTTTACGGATAACTTGCATGTGCATAAGATAGGAAAAGTTAAGGTGGTGGGTTTTACGATATCGGGGAGTTCGATTGCACCGACACCGATATCGTTGACTCGGTGAGGTGGTTAGCACTTCGCCAACAGAAGTTCGGTGCGCCAGCCAGCAAGAGTACGCAGGCGTCCGCTTAGTGCACCAAGCGTTGAGGCGTACGATAGGTCAGACCAGTGGTGCTTTTACTGGTTTTGAGGTGGGCGAGGCCCAACCCACCGCTTCCGTCCGCCACTACGGAGGTATCCTGGGAGGTAATGGCTCCGAAAGGGGGAACTAAAGGTCTGTGTGCACAGAGTCGGGTGTGTGAGTTGCACTTGCATGTTTCATCATACCCACTAGCATGTCATAGCATAATCGATTCATTTAACCCTGACACCTAAAGTATAAGTGGTATGGGACGCTTATACATTAGGACCTGCAAAACGACCCCTTGGTCTATAAGCTTGTGTGGGCAAGTTTATAAATCAAAGGTTAATTTCAATATATAACAACCATTGCTGTTTGATAACCGACACCCCAAGGTATAAGTGGTATGGGACACTTATACGATGGGAGCCTTGCAAAAGATCCCTTTTGCTTATGTGTTCTCGCATAAGTGAAGGTTAAATTCATATATTTGCTTTTCTTACTGCTAGACCTATTATAACAATTATATTAACTGCTCACCGAATACAACTTGTTAGATTAAGTCCACTGTCACCTGTTTACTTTTATTCTCCACAAATATGTCCTTCCCTTTCTTCCTCCCCGCTCGGTACCTAGGAGCCATGGGGGAAGGGGTGGGGGATGATAGAGCTTAGTCTTTATGACTAACGGTTTTCGAACCGCATCATTTAGGGGATCGTGGAGCCCAGCATGGAGGAGCAGCCCCAGAGATCGGTGCGCCTGGAGATGGGGCAGTCTAGCTCCGGAGTTCATACAGCCGGGACCGTGAGTCTCGACCCTGAGTAGTATCTGTTTTAGCTTCCGCATGAGTGATATTGTAGTGAGGACATTTTGTACCGGGCATAAGCCCGCATTTATAGTACTCTGATGTTTTCTGTGGACTCTCCCTTTGTGGAGATTTTATCTTATTTACATGTGATGTATTATTGTGGACTGCATTGTTCTTACTTCAATTATTGTGCTACTTATTGTGATCGAAAAGGCCGGCAGAATCGGCGCGTTGTAGTGACGACCTTCCCAGGTGCGAAGGTGTCACCGCAAAGCGGCGGTTCTGGGCATAAGACCCCGGTGGTTGAAAAAAAAAGGGGGGTCTTACACTCACTCAACGCCATGCTGTGTTGAGTCATCTCAACGCTTTTCCCTTACTTTGATTTCCTCTCCCGAGTGAATTTCCTTGATTCTGAGGTTCCTTGTCGGCTATATTTTCCCAAAGGTCGAATCGTGGGTTGTGGTTAGTAGTGGTGGTTTGAAGCTCTTAATAAGGGTGAAGTTGTGTGACTTAGCCATGACCACACTTTTATCTTGTTCCAGGTACGGGCTGGGCAAGGTTGTGGGAGGTCCCTAGTGCTTTCACATGTAGACCCTTGAGCTTTGTTTCTTGGAAATGGTTGTTGGGAGACTGAGTTTGCCTCCAACCCGGATCCGCGTTATTTTCACTACTGCCATCTCTCACAACTTAGTGTGTTAGACGTTTCTTCCTTTGTAATTTGCAATATTTGGGCTCATGGTAGCCTTGTAAACTCTGTAGGATTTTTGGCAGGGTTGTTGATGTTTTCCCGCATATAGTGTTTTTCCCTTTTTGTCTTGCCTTGGACAGTGGTGCTTGTTACAGTTTACTTACTCTTCTTGCTTATCATTTAGATTAACATTTCCTTTCTGCTAGCTTATTTGTTTTTTGCTTGCTGAGGTATTCTTTTCTTCTTTTAATGCCTCAGGTTCTGGTTAGTAGCTGATTAGGCGGCTAGTTGTGCTGTGCTGTTGCTGGTGGTCTCTCGTACTGTGGAGATTAGTTCCTTGGTCTTGTGAGGTAGTTTTGTGTTTCTTTCTTACAGACATACATTCTTGCTAGTGGGTTCGTGTCAGTTTATTGGCGCCCACTGGTAGTTTTACCTTGATACTAGATATGTTACCTTTTTACTGCTACCTTTTCTGGAGATAGTCTACTTGCTCTTTGGATGATTTATGCTAGGTTGCTAGTTATTTTTAAACCTAAAAACACTATTATAAGTATATCTCATGATCAGCATGTTTTATAAAACTCAATGCTATTTTCCAAATAACGTAAAAAGATCATTTTCCTATATATAGTATAAATTAAATGTAGGGTCCTGTATAGTATAAGTTGTCCTCTATGGGCACTTATGTACTCTTTTAGGATGTCAAACCTGAATAAAGTATTTTCCGCAGCGTATAAGTATAGTTTTTAAAATTGAGGACTAGATGATCCACTGAGCCGAGGGATACGGCCTTTAAAAATATAATTAATTTTCTAATCATTAAACTTATGAATTTTCATAGTCTAGTTAGATGGTGTTCGCCTGAGTGTCGACAGTTATCCCTTGCTCGACGTGGCATCACGATGCGTGTTTTCTCATACTCTGATGCTTCTTCAATTTGGAGAAAATGCGGGTTGTGACCATTGGTATCAGAGGGAGGTTGCTTGACAAGTTAGTCTTGCAACCTTTCCTTTCGATTGCACTAGTAGTTTAGCATCATGTCATTCACACACCGATATGTTATCAGCACGTCTTGGAAAAAGCACGAACACTACACTCATAGCATAACATGAAGTATACAGGGCATATTATGTAGTATGGGATGCATAATATGTGTTCGTATATGGATCCACCATAGGGGCAACATGTGAGGATTATGTAGTATGGGATGCATAACCTCACCACATGGTTGCGACTAGCTCGTTTTCTTTTCATTGCATGAGAATGTTATGTAGTATGGGATGCATAACATTTTCATGTGTACGCCGCTCATAACATACATTAGGGCCTTTTTAGAATGCATAGCACAAACATGCATAGCATAACATTGCATAAGCACAACGTGCCAAACTAAAGACATGCAGGATGACATATGTACACACATAAGTTTTGAGTCAAAAATAATATAAGTTCATGCATTCCTGATCTAGACATAAGAGTTAGAAAGGTGGTGGTAAACCATCCTAGGTTAGGCATAACATCAATTCTTGTAAAAATAAACTCCCAAAGCAAGTTTAGCAGCTTTAAGTTCATATTTATATATGTATTGTCTGTACATGTAGTTAGTTGTAGCTGTTGTACCAGGATCTGACTAATGTTGTTATGATTATAGAATGGCGAGACGCCCTTCGACTAGATCGACCCCCTTGTCTGAGGGTGAGTCATCTGGAGCGCAGAATGATGCGGTGATCGAGAGCCTGCGGCAGAGTAGCGTTTCCTTGAGCAGGCAGTTGGCGGAGGTGCAGGCCCAGATCCAGTCTCTGGTGGCAGTTGTGGCAGGACAGACTCAGGGAGTGCAAGGCCCTGCAGGGGGGTTAGCTGTTCCTCCTCCTCCTGCACCCTTGAGACGTCCAGTGGTGGTGCCAGCATAGATGGCATTTATCTCGTAGTTTCAAAGACTTAGCCCTCCTACTTATGATGGGAAGGCAGATTTCATGGTCATAGATGATTGGCTGATCTCTATGGAGGAGATGTTCTCGTACTCCGGTATTACAGATGATCAGAGAGTGATGATAGCCGTCTATCAGCTCAAGGGTTTGGCTAAGAGTTGGTGTCTTAGAGAAAAGGAGAGCTTGGTAGCTGGTTGTTCTTGGGAAGTATTCAAGGAAATGCTGCTGAGGAAGTTCTTGCCTTCGGTCGAGCGTGACCGTCTTATGAATGACTTCCTCCACCTGAAGTAAAGGCAACTCACGGTCGGTGAGTATGAGATAGAGTTTAGCAAGTTGAGCCGGTTTGCTCCTGGGTTGGTGAGTGTTGAGGCTGATCGAGTCAAGCGATTTCTTGGTGGCTTGAGGAGCGAGGTTCAGCAGTTGACCAGTGCTTATGGATTAGAGACTTATGCAGGGGTAGTGGAGGCTGCTCTGAAGGTGGAGGCAATCGAGACTGCAAAGAACAGAGGCCAGCAAATGAGGAAGGACAAGAGGAAGTCTGTTGAGGAGAAGAAACCCCAGGTGCCCGGTGCTGCTTCGGGGAAGAAGATCAAGGTGGTGTGTAGCTTCTGTGGCTGGTCAGGCCACCCTGTTGAGAGGTGTTTCAAGAAGGCAACAACTCAGAAGAAGGAGCAAGTTCATGCTATACAGGGTGCTCCTAGGAGGGATGTTTCCTGTTCTATTTGCAAGTGACCCGGGAATGATGCTGCCCAGTGCTGGTCCAAGGATAAAGTCTGCTATCAGTGTGGGCAGAAGGGTCACATCAAGTCTAGCTGTCCTCAGGTCCAGCCTGCTCTTCATGTAGTTCCACTTCAGGCATTACCTCCGCCTCAGCGTGTGGATAAGGGCAAAGGAAAGCTGAACGTGATCTCTTCCGAGGAGGCTCAATCTTCGACTCAGGTCATCTCAGGTTAGTTGTTTTTCCAGCCTGAAAGTTTTATTTACTAGAATGGTTATAGTTTTTTTTTGGTAGTTTCTTAGTTGTATATACTCTTATAGGGAAATTTAAGGTGAAGAACCGCTGGGCGCGTGTTCTGTTCGACTCCGGCGCTACCCACTCATTTGTGGCTAGAGCCTTTGTGGAGCGACATTGGTTGACTCTAGATCGAGTTCGTGATACCTTCCGCATCAAGTTCCCTTCTGGTGAATCTGTGTTATCAGATTTGGGCATTCTAGATTGCCCTGTTTTGTTGGGAGACTTTCTTGCGAAGACAGACTTGAAGATGATTGATCTGGAGGACTTCGATGTTATTCTGGGCATGGACTGGCTATCTAAGTATGATGCGGTTATTCAGTGCAAAGGGAAGCGCTTGGACTTCATCAAGGACAACGGTCAGCCCGGAAGCGTGTATGCTGATCCGTGCCAGGATTCTCCTGTCATTTCTGCAGTATGTGCTCAGAAGCTATTTCATTCTGATTGTTTTGCTTATTTAGTCTCAGTGGTTGGGACTGCTGTTAGTGTACCGTGTTTGGAGGAGATTCCCGTTGTTCGTGGTTTCGCTGATGTTTTTCCTGATGACCTTCCTGGTCTTCCTCCCGATCGGGATGTTGAGTTTGTGATTGATTTGGAACTGGGTACGCGTCCTATCGCTAAGGCACCGTACCGGATGGCCCCTCGTGAGTTAGAGGAGTTACGAGTCCAGTTGGATGAGTTGTTGGCAAAAGGATTTATCAGGTAGAGTTTGTCGCCTTGGGGTGCTCCTGTTTTGTTTGTAAAGAAGAAGGATGGGTCGATGCAACTTTGCATCGACTACAGGGAGTTGAACAAAGTCACTATTAAGAACAGGTACCATCTGCCGAGGATCGATGACTTATTTGATTAGTTGCGCGGTAGCACGGTGTTCTCCAAGATCGATCTTCGTTCTGGCTATCATCAGCTCAGGATCCGTGAGGCAGATATTCCACGGACTGCGTTTAGATCGAGGCATGGACATTTTGAGATCTTGGTGATGTCGTTTGGTTTGACCAACGCACCATCAGCCTTCATGGATATGATGAATTGGGTGTTCAAGGATTTTCTAGACAAGTTCGTTGTGGTTTTCATTGATGATGTGTTGGTCTATTCTCGCAGCGCTGAGGAGCATGAGCAGCATCTGCGCTTGGTTCTATCGGAGTTGAGGAATCACAAGTTATTCGCCAAGCTGAGCAAGTGCGAATTTTGGTTGCCTCAGGTCTCGTTTCTGGGCCACGTGGTGAACAAGGATGGGATCTCGGTCGACCCGAAAAAGATCGCAGCAGTGATGGATTGGAGCAGGCCGGGCATGCCCAAGGAGATCAGGAGCTTCCTAGGGTTGGCCGGCTACTACAGGAGATTCGTGGAGGGTTTCTCTACCCTGGCTGCACCTTTGACCAGGTTGACTCAGAAGAATTCGGTCTTTGTTTGGAGCGAGAAGTGCGAAGAAGCCTTCCTGGAGCTAAAGAACAGTTGTGCACTGCTCCCGTTCTGACTCTACCTACTGAGGGTGTGGAGTATGATGTGTACATGGATGCTTCGCATGTTGGTCTGGGTTGCGTGTTGATGCAGGCTGGAAAAGTGATTGCGTATGGGTCAAGGCAATTGAAGACTCATGAGAGGAATTACCCTACGCATGACCTTGAGTTTGCAGCGGTGATTTATGCGTTGAAGCTGTGGAGGCATCTACTTTATGGGGCTCAGTACAAGATCTTCACTGATCATAAGAGCCTGAAATATGTGTTCACGCAGAAGGAGTTGAATCTGTACTAGCGACGGTGGCTAGAGTATGTGGCCGATTATGATGTGGAGATCCAGTATCATCCAGGCAAGGCCAATGTGGTGGCCGACGCCCTAAGCTGGAAGACGGGGAAGATCTTTAATCTCTCCGTCGATCATTTAGTGGAAGAGTTCCTCCTTATGGATATCTCAGTGGGATGCTGTGACATTCAGAGCAGTTTGGCAGTGGCAGAGCCGTCTTGGATTTCTCTTACTAGGTTGCACCAGAAGGATGATCCGGACCTTCTGCACTTATACTTCAGGACTGAGAGAGGGGAGTTGCCGGATTTTTCTATCGATGATGCAGGTACTTTGAAGTACCGCGACAGATTTTGCATCCCCGCTATTGGAGACATCAGGTGTATGATATGCAGAGAGGCTCATGGATCCAGTGTTGCCTACCATCCAGGATCTAATAAGATGTATCGTGATTTAAAGCAGATTGCCTGGTGGTATGGGATGAAGAGTGATATAGCCCGATTTGTTGCCGAGTGACACACTTGCAAGCGTGTGAAGGCTGATCACGGAAGGCCTGGTGGCAAGTTGACTCCGTTAGAGATCCCGACTTGGAAGTGGGAAAGTATTTCCATGGACTTCATTACGGGCTTACCGAGATCTCCAAGGGGATTTGATTCTGTTTGGGTTATAGTGGATAGACTGACGAAGTGTGCTCACTTCGTGCTGTATAAGATTGATTATCTGATGAAGAAGATAACAGAGATGTACTTGAATGAGGTCATCAGATTGCACGGTGTGCCTGTTAACATCATTTCTGATCGAGACTCTCGGTTTACTTCTCGCTTTTGGCAGAGTCTGCAGGAGGGTTTGGGTACAGATCTGAGGTATTCTACTGCTTACCACCCATAGACCAATGGGCAGACGGAGCGGGTGAACCAGATAGTTGAGAATATGATCAGATGTTATATTCTAGACCACGGTGGAGCGTGGGATGAGCGGTTGCGACTTATAGAGTTTGCATACAATAATAGTTATCAAGAAAGTTTGCAAATGGCTCCGTTTGAAGCTTTGTATGGGAGGCGCTGCAGAACTCCCCTATTTTGGGCTGAAATAGGTGAGAGACCCTTGTTGGGTCCAGATGCTCTCGAGGAGATGGAAGTCGCAGTGAATCTTATTCGAGAAAAGCTTCGTATAGCTCAGGAGAGATATGAGAAGAACGCAAATCGGCGTAGGTCTGACTTGGAGTTTTCTGTAGGGGACCTTGTGTTTCTTAAGGTTTCCCCGATGTTTGGTGTTAAGAGGTTCGGTAAGAATCGGAAATTGGACCCGAGGTATGTGGGCCCGTTTAAGATTGTTGAACGGATTGGCGTGTCAGCCTATAGGTTCGATTTGCCAGCAAACTTCCCAGGTGTTCAGAACATATTTCATGTAAGCCAATTGCGGAAGTGTGTGCGTAGTAGTGGGCAAGTCTTGGATGTTGTGCCCCAGTTGGAGCCTAATCTCTCTTTTGTTGAAGTGCCGGTCCGCATTTTGGATACTCAAAATCGGGTGCTGCGGAGGAAGTCCATCCCGATGGTCAAAGTTCTATGGAAGAATCAGGATTTGGAAAACGCGACTTGGGAGTTAGAGTCGGCTATGAGGGAGGCTCACCCTTAACTGTTCCCCTGATTGGATTGGTATGTTTTCTTCTTGTAATGTTTGGCTTGTTACTTTTCCTTCTATAGTAGAGGTGTTGTGCGTAAAGTTTCGAGACAAAACTTTCTTTTAGGGGGAGTGACTATAACACTCCCGATTTTTCTGCGATTATTTAATTCTCGTTTGGCGTTACGTCGACGCGTTTTCTTGGCTTGTGTCATTTGTGGAGTGTGGTATTAACTCCTTAGAACTGAGTGACCTATTTTGTAGTCTATTGGCAAGATCTCCCTAGCAAGCCGGGTCATTTTGGGTGACTCGGTGTGGCCTCTCGGGGGATGCTTGTGTTTTGACTTCGGGTGGGTATAACTCGAGTTCTGTTCGTCGAAAGTTAATTTCGACTTCGATGTTGTGTTCGTAGCATGGATATTTAGCTACGGTGCGAATTTCGTCGAATTCCGAGGATGTTCGGTTTTCGCGTCGTTTTGTATTTTATGAAAAATAATACTATTTAATAAATATTATATTAATTATTATTTTGGAAAGGTGCGGGTGCTTGGCGGTTATACTATGTATTATTTTAAATTATTTAATTAATTAGCTATTAAGATTAATAAGGGTGTTATATATAGGATAGTTTAGACTTAAGAGGAAACCGCTCCTGTTCATCTTCCCGAAAAAACGAACCAGTCTGCGGCTGTTCGCAAAAAGAAGCGGAGAAACTGCCGAAACTGCTCCCCTTAGGACGCCGATTCCGAGAGCGTTTGTGGACGAAATTCGATTCCGAAAGCGGATTTGGATTGCTCTCGCCTAGACCTTCATTCCAACGGTAAGAAATTCAGTTTTCGTGGTATTTCTAGGGGTCTCGAATTTCTTAGGTTGTCCGTTTCCGCCATTAATGTAACACCCCAAAATATTATAGGAGCGACGGGGATCGATTTTGGCCAAGACAGATTTTTGGTGTAGGTGACACGGTCCCCGACACGGGCGTGTCGGAGGCCGTGTCGGGCGAGTCGAGCTCGGGCCGTCGAGCTGGCCATGTAGTCGACCAGTTCAGGTCGACGATGGTCGTGTGGTGGAACACGGCCTAGGACACGGGCATGTCCCAGGCCGTGTCACACCTGGGCTGTGTGGTTGGGTACACGGGTAATGACACGGGCACGAACACGGGCGTGTCTAGTTTGACACGGGCGTGTCTGATGCCGTGTCACCAAGCCGTGTACCTCTCTGACTGCAAAGTGTTGATAAATTGCACACGGGGGGCGTGACACGGGTCCCGACACGGGCGTGTCGCCGGCGACACGGGCGTGTCGGAGGCCGTGTCACATGCCGTGTTGCTGTTTTCAATTTTGGTCGAGACGGCGAATGAGCTACACGGCCAGGCACACGGCCGTGTGCCAACCCGTGTTCGGCCCAGATTTTATGATTTTGGATTTAATCCGGGCCGTTCGTTTCCTTGGCTTTGGATCCGACGGTGGGGAGCTGCTCCTGGGTGGTTATAGTCGGGAAATAGGGTTTAGAAACCCATTTTCCATTGGCCAATCTCTCTCTAAAAGTTAGAGAGAAGGGAGAGCAAGGAGGAAGGAGGAGTCCAAGATCCGGCCGCCGGAAGAGCTTCGGAGCTCCGAAACGCGATCCGAGTCCAGATCCGCGGAGGCGACGCCGTTGCGGTGCTTTCCAACCGTATAGTTTTCAATGGCGCCACGGAAGAATGCAAGGGTAACGATTTCTCATCCTTGGGCATGTGAAGCCCTCTTTTCCTTTGCATAGGAAGCCCTCTCTCGCGAGTGAGCGAAGAGTTGGAGTGTTCCTTGGGGTAGATATGTAAAGTTCCCCTTGTGTAGAGTCCGTATGCGAAAACGGACATAGGCATTGTGTGTGAAGCCTATCCGGACAAGTAGAGCCGGATCGGTGATGTTGCATTGCATATGAACGGGGGAAGACTCCGGGTGTTTGGGCGTTTTTTGGGTTTTCTACGTGGTAGATTGCATCAGGGAGCCTTGGAGATTAACTCCAAGGTGCACTCGGAAAACTGGGCAAAAGCGGGTTTTGCCAACACGGTGGCCGGGGAGCCAACGTGAACATAACCGGGTTATGTGATTATTGTGGTGGAAACGGGACTCGGTGAGTCTTGGCCTGCGCATATGGCTTAAATTGTCGTTGCGGTGTGAGCACGGGTCAGGCGAAACCGTACCCGGTCTATGTCGTTCGGTAGGACCGTTGGCATGGATGAGGGTCTTCGGCGGTCTATGGCTTAAATTGCCGTGACCAAGGCCAGGAAGGCAAAATGCTCATATGGATGACCGTCCAAGAGGCGGTGGTGGATTGGGAACGTCTATGGCTTGAATTGACGTGACGTTGGCCGGTTCGCCGAGAATGTGCCCTGAGTGCACGGGGTGTGTGGTCGTGCGAGCCTACGCCTGTGGTGAAGTGCAAATACTTTATATAATTGCCTATGCTAATAAAGTGCAGGGAAAGAGCATTGCCGCCCCGAGTGTGGGGGCGGGATCGTTATAATTTGGTCAGCATTGCTGACCGTTGCTATTGTTTGCCACCGGGCGGTGGTTTGTGGCTTGCAGGTGCTGCGGAGCAGAGCGGGAAATAGCGGGCTAAAGCCCTTGTTGCTGTGCCGGCCCTCGAAGGCCTTATTGCTTATGTTTCTTTCCCGTTTTTCATGTATGGCCGGCCTGCGAGCCGAAGTATGAAAACACTATTTTTGTTAAGTGAACAATGTAAGGCCTTAAGGCCAGTTCTCTTTTGTGTATGATTACATTCCTGAGTTTGTAGTGGACATTCATGCTTTGTAGCAGGGTTCTTGTTCTCTTTGCAACTGTATAAAATTGCTTCCGCTATGTGTTGTGTAGGACGTGGTGTTTGGTTGAATGGTTTCAACGCGTAACCAACCGGTCTGTCTGTAGTATATGGCGTCGGGCCCCGGCCGGACCTACTGCTATATGCTATGCGACGGATAGGGGTGTTACAAATTGGTATCAGACTTCTAGTTTAGGTCAAGCTTAAATGAATTCGTGGACGAATTCACTTTAAGGGGTGGTGAGCACATGTGTGCGTCATCGTTATAACATGAAAAGAACCCATGAATGTCCACTTAGGAATGAAAATATACATGTTTGAGGAACCTGCGTGTTCCTATAATTGCTGTTTGCAGTAATTTGTGGTCGCTTATCGGTGTTCTGCATGATTATAGGTGACCAGAAGTGGTGCTGGGCCGTCTGAACGGCCAGGTTCTGAGGCGAGCAGTGCGCCAAGCGATGCGCCTGCAACACCTCCGTCTGCCGAGACCATTAGTTTGGTGGCAGAAGCGGTCATGGCAATGATCAATGCGCAGCCTGCAAGGCAGGTGCAGCAGCCTACTCCTACTGTGGAGCAAGTACCGCTTCAGACGGCAGAGCAAAGGAGGGTTGAGCAAGTGGTTTTGGAGCCAGAGTTGCCTCAGAGAGCAACTGAAAGACAACTGAATCACGTGATGGGCTTTCATCCACCGGTATTCACTGGGGCAGAAACCCCGACCCAAGCAGAGGATTGGCTCTTAAGGGTCAACAGGGTGATGACTGCGACGGAAACGGAAGAGTGGCAGAAGACCACTATAACGACGTTCCTTTTGGATGGGGACGCAAGACTGTGGTGGGAAGGCCTAGAGCTACATCAGTTGCGGGGAAGGCCGTTGGCCGAAGTGTCGATGGAGGAGTTTGGAAGACTATTCATGGCTCGATACCTCCCCTCTGCGCAGAGAATTGCGCTAGAAAGCGAATTTCAGAAGTTGGTGCAAGGGGATTGCACCGTTGATGAGTACCTCCACGAGTTTACTCGGTTGGGGAGATATGCCGGCACTACCTTCGCAGACGAGGAGCGCAAGACGAGCTGCTTCTATGAAGGGCTAAGAGATGATTTAAGGTTGCTACTGTTGGGGCCCAAGGCGCAGGGTTTCATGACCCTGGTCAGTTCGGCCCGGTCCTTGGAGAAGGACATGAAGAATGTCCAAGCGAAGAAGGAATCTGGTAGTAAGAAAGCGGAGTTCAAGGCACCGACTACGTCGAAGTCGGGCTACCGCAGATTCTATAAGAAAGCTAAGACGTCGGGTCCAGCTTCTTCAGGTGCCTCGGGGGCAACTACCAATCGAACCCCGGGCGCTTGTTTCACGTGTGGAAAGACGGGGCACTTTGCCCGTGATTGCTGGAGTGGACGCTCAAAGTCCGAAAGAAAATAAGGAGCTACCTATGAGGAGAAGGGCAAAGCGGTAGAGTCGACCGCGTCCCACTATGCTCCGACTCAGCCTAGAGTCTATAACTTGGGCCAGCAGGAGGCCATCAAGCAAGCGGATGTGGTGACAGGTATGAGTTAATTTATAGCAAGTTAGCTTTAATACCATTATCTATTGCTTGTTAGCCTAATATTGTTTGTGTAGGCTTTGTTGTGATTAGTGATAGTATGGCACGGACACTGTTCGATACGGGAGCTTCACACTCCTTCTTGTCCGAAAGCTTTATATCGCGCATCGGAGTCCCTTCTTCGATGGCGAAGGACAAGTTGGATGTGCTGCTACCAAATGGGTGCTCGATGCGTGCGGACAGGGTGTGCGCCATAAAGGTTCACATTGGGAACCAAGAGTTCGACTTGCTAGCGTCATTGCTGCCGCTAGTAGAGTTCGACGTGATCTTTGGGATGGATTGGCTGTCAGAGTAGAAGGCTTGGATTGACTGTGACCGGAAGGAGGTCAAGCTGGGTGTAGGGCGGGAGACTACATTCGAGGGGCTGAAGGGGTCGAGCAAGACACTGATGTCTGCTCTTCAGGTGGTGAAGGCGGTTCATGCTGGTGCAGAGCTATTCTTCGCATTAGTGGAGGCCGCAGAGCCGAAGTCCACTTTGGATGAGATCCCTGTGGTATGCGAGTACCCAGATGTGTTCCTGGATAGCCTTCCTGGAGCCCCACCGTAGCGAGAGATTGATTTCACCATCGAGCTCGTGCCGGGGGCCAAACCGGTGTCACGTGCTCCGTATAGGTTGGCGCCTAAGGAGATGGCAGAGTTGAAAGTTCAGCTAGAGGAGCTGATGGAGCAAGGGTATGTGCGTCCAAGCTCGTCGCCTTGGAGCGCACCGGTCCTCTTCGTTAAGAAGAAGGACGGGAGTATGCGGCTGTGTATCGACTACAGAGAGTTGAATAAGCTGACGGAGAAGAATAAGTAACCGATTTCGAGGATTGATGATCTCTTTGATCAGTTAGTCGGATCGTCGGTATACTCCAAGTTGGACTTGAAGTCGGGGTACTATCAGCTAAGGATCAGGGAGTGTGATATCCCGAAGACGGCGTTCAGTACGAGGTATGGGCATTTCGAGTTCACGGTCATGCCGTTTGGACTGACAAATGCGCCATCAGTATTTATGGACTTGATGAACAGGACGTTCCGAGATTTCCTAGATCGCTTTGTGATCGTCTTTATTGACGATATATTGGTGTACTCGCAGTGCGAAGAAGATCACTTCAAGCACTTGCATCTGGTGTTGGAGACTCTGAGGAGGAATGAGCTTTATGCGAAATTCTCCAAGTGCGAGTTCTGGCTACCCTCAGTAGCGTTCCTTGGTCATATAGTAAGTGGGGAAGGTATAGCGGTGGATCCGGTGAAGATTGTTGCGATACAGGAGTGGCCTGCGTTGTCTTCTGTCACGGAAGTCCGTAGTTTTCTCGGGCTTGCCGGATATTACAGGCGCTTCATAGAGAACTTCTTGCGGATAGCATTACCTCTCACGAAGTTGACAAGGAAAGATCAGAAATTCTTGTGGACGCAAGAGTGCGTGCAAGCTTTTGAGGAGCTGAAGAGGCGGTTGACCACAACGCCATTACTTAGTTCGCCGAGTGGGACCGAGGGCTTCGAGGTGTATAGCGACGCTTCTGTTAGTGGCTTGGACTGCGTGTTGTTGCAGCATGGGAGCGTGATAGCGTATGGATCGCGTCAGTTGAAGGTGCATGAAAGAAATTATCCGGTGCACGACTTGGAGTTGGCGGCCGTGATATTTGCACTCAAGTTATGGAGACACTACCTTTACGGCGCAAGGGTCGATATATACACCGATCACAAGAGCCTAAAATACTTGTTGGATCAAAAGGACCTTAATATGAGGCAGAGGAGGTGGATGGAGTTCTTGGGGGACTACACCTTCAAAATACATTATGTACCCGGGAAGGGCAATGCAGTTGCGGATGCGCTGAGCCGCAGGGCTCCCGCCCGAGCCAACTGGTTGTCGGTGCATGATGAGCGGCTAGTACGGGAGTTGGAGGAGCTTGAGATCTGTTGTGTTGACAAGCAGACGAGCGCCAAAGCAATGTTAAACTGGACAGAAGTGCAGTATGACCTGGCTGACCGGGTTCGGCAGGCATTGGAGTTAGATGACTCCATGAAGGAGCTTATGGAGGCCGCTCTGGATGGGTCAAATTCCCAGTTCTCGGTGGAAGATGGTTTATTAAGGAAGGATCATCGGTTGTGCGTCCCGAGTGGGGTTAACCTCCGGGCGGAGTTGATGTACGAGGCTCATCATACCAAGTACTCAATCCACCCAGGGAGCACGAAGATGTATCGTGATCTCAAGAAGCTGTTCTGGTGGCCGGGGCTCAAGAAAGATATTGCGTTGTACGTAGCTAAATGCCAAACGTGCGCCTTGGTGAAGGCGGAATGCCAAAAGCCGGGAGGATTTCTGAAGTCCTTGCCTATACCGGAGTGGAAATTCGACGATATATCTATGGACTTTGTGCACGGGTTGCCAAGGTCGTAGAAGGGGAACGACGCCATCTGGGTGATCGTAGATCGGCTAACCAAGGTGTCGCATTTCATTCCGCATAGGAAGGATGATCCAGTGGAGAAACTGGCAAAGTTGTATGTTGACAATATTGTTAGACTGCATGGTGTGCCCCGTAGCATAGTGAGTGATCGCGATGGGCGGTTCACGTCAAATGATTGGAGGTTGGTGCAGCAGATGCTGGGAACAAAGTTAAAGTTCAGCACAGCTTTCCATCCGCAGACGGATGGGCAGACCGAGAGGGTCAATAGGACGATGGAGGACATGCTACGCATGTGTGTTCTGGATTTTGGTAAGCAGTGGGAAGACCACCTGTGTTTGGTGGAGTTCGCGTACAACAACAGCTACCAAGCAAGTATAAAAATGGCGCCCTTCGAGGCCCTGTATGGTAGGAAGTGTCGCACGCCGCTATCGTGGCTTGAAACGGGTGAGGCAAGGTTGTACAAGAAGCGGGAGGTGGAGAGTGCTACCTCGTTAGTGCGGATCATTCGGGAGCGCTTGTTGATCGCTCAGGACCGGCAGGCGAAGTATTACAATGCCAAGCACCAGAACGTGGAGTTCGCGGTAGGCGATTGGGTATACCTGAAAGTGAAGCCGTTCAAGGGGGTTTCGCGGGTGAGATGCTTGAAGAAGCTGAGCCCAAGATACCTTGGACCTTTTGAGGTTCTGGAGCGAGTCGGCGAAGCTGCATACCGTTTGAAGCTATCGGTGGAGTTGAGTGGGTTACACGATGTGTTCCACATTTCTGTGTTGCGGAAGGCGGTGCAGGAGCCTTCGCAGGTGATCGCAGCTGAGCAAGTGCCGGTGGACGAAGGGTTGGCGACCAGGGTCAAGCCCATTCGTATCGAAGATGCTGAGGTCAAGAGACTCCGTAACAAGGATATCCGGATGGTTAAGGTCTGGTGGGATAATTGCGGGCATGAGGAGCTCTCATGGGAACGGGAGCAGACTATGCTCGAGGAGTACCAGGAATTGTTCCGCTCAGGTACTGTTTTACGTTAAGCCCTGTTTTTACTTTATTAATTTCGTGGGCGAAATTCTTTAAGGGGGGTAGAATTGTAACACCCCAAAATGTTGTAGGAGCGACGGGGATCGATTTTGGCCAAGACAGATTTTTGGTGCAGGTGACACGGGCCCCGACACGGGCGTGTCGGAGGCCGTGTCGGGCGTGTCGAGCTCGGGCCGTCGAGCTGGCCGTGTAGTCGACCAGTTCAGGTCGACGATGGTCGTGTGGTGGAACACGGCCTAGGACACGGGCGTGTCCCAGGCCGTGTCACACCTGGGCTGTGCGGTTGGGTACACGGGTAATGATACGGGAACGAACACGGGCGTGTCTAGTTTGACACGAGCGTGTCTGATGCCGTGTCACCAAGCCGTGTACCTCTTTGACTGCGAAGTGTTGATAAATTGCACACGGGGGGCATGACACGAGTCCCGACACGGGCATGTCACCGGCGACACGGGCGTGTCGGAGGCCGTGTCACATGCCGTGTTGCTGTTTTCAATTTTGGTCGAGACGGCGAATGAGCTACACGGCCAGGCACACGGCCGTGTGCCAACCCGTGTTCGGCCCAGATTTTATGATTTTGGATTTAATCCGGGCCGTTCGTTTCCTTGGCTTTGGATCCGACGGTGGGGGGCTGCTCCTGGGTGGTTATAGTCGGGAAATAGGGTTTAGAAACCCATTTTCCATTGGCCAATCTCTCTCTAAAAGTTAGAGAGAAGGGAGAGCAAGGAGGAAGGAGGAGTCCAAGATCCGGCCGCCGGAAGAGCTTCGGAGCTCCGAATCGCGATCCGAGTCCAGATCCGCGGAGGCGACGCCGTTGCAGTGCTTTCCAACCGTATAGTTTTCAATGGCGCCGCGGAAGAATGCAAGGGTAACGATTTCTCATCCTTGGGCATGTGAAACCCTCTTTTCCTTTGCATAGGAAGCCCTCTCTCGCGAGTGAGCGAAGAGTTGGAGCGTTCCTTGGGGTAGATATGTAAAGTCCCCCTTGTGTAGAGTCCGTATGCGAAAACGGACATAGGCATTGTGTGTGAAGCCTATCCGGACAAGTAGAGCCGGATCGGTGATGTTGCATTGCATATGAACCGGGGAAGACTCCGGGTGTTTGGGCGTTTTTCGGGTTTTCTACGTGGTAGATTGCATCAGGGAGCCTTGGAGATTAACTCCAAGGTGCACCCGGAAAACTGGGCAAAAGCGGGTTTTGCCAACACGGTGGCCGGGGAGCCAACGTGAACATAACCGGGTTATGTGATTATTGTGGTGGAAACGGGACTCGGTGAGTCTTGGCCTGCGCATATGGCTTAAATTGTCGTTGTGGTGTGAGCACGGGTCAGGCGGAACCGTACCCGATCTATGTCGTTCGGTAGGAACGTTGGCATGGATGAGGGTCTTCGGCGGTCTATGGCTTAAATTGCCGTGACCAAGGCCAGGAAGGCAAAATGCTCATATGGATGACCGTCCAAGAGGCGGTGGTGGATTGGGAACGTCTATGGCTTGAATTGACGTGACGTTGGCCGGTTCGCCGAGAATGTGCCCTGAGTGCATGGGGTGTGTGGCCGTGCGAGCCTACGCCGGTGGTGAAGTGCAAATACTTTATATAATTGCCTATGCTAATAAAGTGCAGGGAAAGAGAATTGTCACCCCGAGTGTGGGGGCGGGATCGTTATAATTTGGTCAGCATTGCTGACCGTTGTTATTGTTTGCCACCGGGCGGTGGTTTGTGGCTTGCAGGTGCTGCGGAGCAGAGCGGGAAATAGCGGGCTAAAGCCCTTGTTGCTGTGCCGGCCCTCGAAGGCCTTGTTGCTTATGTTTCTTTCCCGTTTTTCATGTATGGCCGGCCTGCGAGCCGAAGTATGAAAACACTATTTTTGTTAAGTGAACAATGTAAGGCCTTAAGGCCAGTTCTCTTTTGTGTATGATTACATTCCTGAGTTTGTAGTGGACATTCACGCTTTGTAGCAGGGTTCTTGTTCTCTTTGCAACTGTATAAAATTGCTTCCGCTATGTGTTGTGTAGGACGTGGTGTTTGGTTGAATGGTTTCAACGCGTAACCAACCGGTCTGTCTGTAGTATATGGCGTCGGGCCCCGGCCGGACCTACTGCTATATGCTATGCGACGGATAGGGGTGTTACAATTAAAGCTCCAGATTTCTGCTTTAGGTGTTGTTGCTGCTGGTGCCGAGTGAGAATAAGGGAGGCCGACCAAGCTTCGCTGGGAATCGAGGCAAGTGGTATTCTTGCCCTTGCCTAGTATTGTTTTCTTTCTCTCTTATTCTTGCGGCCGTAGAAAAGCTTGTCTAGATTTTTGCTATGATAATAAAGCCCTGTTAGCCCTAGGTTAGAAACCCAATTCTTTGCTTGAAATCGGGTATAAATTTCCAACTGTTGGTAGAGAAGCATTGTTCTCGGGCTGAGTAAGGGTTGAGGGTTGGGTCAATTCTTCCTGTGCAGTAGTTGTAGCCGGGTAGAGGAGAAAAGCTAGCGTTTAATTTATGCAAAATCTATCTTGCTTAGGCTCGGGGTTTGATGTATATGTTCTTGCCTGTGTAGTGGCTGTAGCAGAAGCCTTCCCTGTACTTAGTCTTGCTGATTAGAATAATTCAGGACATGGCGTTGAGTGTGGTGCACACACTCAATGCCGGGTCTGCTTGGACTTGGCGTTGAGTGTGGTGCACACACTCAATGCTGGGTCTGCTTGGACTTGGCATTGAGTGTGGTGCACACACTCAATGCCAGGTCTGCTTGGGCTTGGTATTGAGTGTGGTGCACACACTCAACGCCGGGTCTGCTTGGGCTTGGCGTTGAGTGTGGTGCACACACTCAATGCCGGGTCTGCTTGGGCTTGGCGTTGAGTGTGGTGCACACACTCAACGCCATAGCCTCTTGGTCTGTTCTTTTGCGGCTAAGTATCGTGGCGTTGAGTGAGTCGACCTCACTCAATGCCATGGCTGTCTAGGCATTGAGTGAGGCGGACTCACTCAACGCCGCAGCCAATCCGCGCGGTTATGTCGGATGGCGTTGAGTGAGTGGGCCTCACTCAACGCCATGGTGGTTTAGGCGTTGAGTGAGGCGGGCTCACTCAACGCCGCAGCCCTTTCTTGCGGTTAAGTATTTTGGCGTTGAGTGAGTCGATCTCACTCAATGCCAAAGCTATTTTGGCGTTGAGAGAGGCGGACTCACTCAACGCCACAGTTAGTTTTTGCGGCTAAGTGCTAAGGCGTTGAGTGAGTGAACCTCACTCAATGCCGTAGCTGTTTGGGCGTTGAGTGAGGTTAGCTCACTCAACGCCACAGCCTGTGTTGCTGAAGGCATCTAGGGAGTTGACCTCACTCAACGTCGTAGCTGTTTTTGCGTTGAGTGAGGTTAGCTCACTCAACGCCACAGCCTGTGTTGCTGAAGGCGTTGAGGGAGTGGACCTCACTCAACGCAGTAGCTATTTTGGCGTTGAGTTAGGTTAGCTCACTCAACGCCACAGCCAGTGTTGCAGAAGGCGTTGAGTGAGTGAACCTCACTCAACGCCATAGCTGTTTTGGCGTTGAGTGAGGTTAGCTCACTCAATGCCACCGTCTGTTTAGGCGTTGAGTGAGTGGGGCTCACTCAACGCCATGCCGTGTTGAGTCATCTCAACGCTTTTCCCTTACTTTGATTTCCTCTCCCGAGTGAATTTCCTTGATTCTGAGGTTCCTTATCGGCTATGTTTTCCCAAAGGCCGAATCGTGGGTTGTGGTTAGTAGTGGTGGTTTGAAGCTCTTAATAAGGGTGAAGTTATGTGACTTAGACGTGGCCACACTTTTATCTTGTTCCAGGTACGGGCTGGGCAAGTTGGTGGGAGATCCATAATGTTTTCACATGTAGACCCTTGAGCTTTGTTTCTTGGAAATGGTGGGTTGGGGACTGAGTTTGCCTCCAACCCGGATCCGCATTATTTTCGCTACTGCCATCTCTCACAACTTAGGGTGTTAGATGTTTCTTCCTTTGTAATTTGCAACGTTTGGGCTCATGGTAGCCTTGTAAACTCTGTAGGATTTTTGGCAGGGTTGTTGCTGTTTCCCCGCACATAGTGTTTTTCCCTTTTTGTCTTACCTTGGACAGTGGTGCTTGTTACGGTTTACTTACTCTTCTTGCTTATCATTTAGATTAACATTTCCTTTCAGCTTATTTGTTTTTTTCTTGCTGAGGTATTCTTTTCTTCTTTGAATGCCTCAAGTTCTGGTTAGTAGCCGATTAGGCGGCTAGTTGTGTTGTGTTGTTGCTTGTGGTCTCTCGTACTGTGGAGATTAGTTCCTTGGTCTTGTGAGGTAGTTTTGTGTTTCTTTCTTACAGACATACATACTTGCCAGTGGGTTCGTGTCAGTTCGTTGGCGCCCACTGGTAGTTTTACCTTGATACTAGATATGTTACCTTTTTGCTGCTACCTTTTCTGGAGATAGTCTACTTGCTCTTGGGATGATTTATGCTATTTTGCTAGTTACTTTTAAACCTAAAAACACTATTATAAGTATATCTCATGATCAAAATGTTTTATAAAACTCAACGCTATTTTCCAAATAACGTTAAAAGATCGTTTTCCTATATATATTATAAATTAAATGTAGGGTCCTTCATAGTACAAGTTGTCCTCTATGGGCACTTATGCACTCTTTTAGGATGTCAAACCTGAATAAAGTATTTTCCGCAGTGTATAAGTATAGTTTTTAAAATTGAGAACTAGATGATCCACTAAGTAGGGGGATACGGCCTTTAAAAATATAATTGATTTTCTAATCATTAAACTTATGAATTTTCATAGTCTAGTTAGATGGTGTTCGCCTGAGCGTTGACAGTTATCCCCTGCTCGACGTGGAATCACGATGCGTGTTTTCTCATACTCCGATGCTTCTTAAATTATGAGAAAATGCGGGTTTTGACAACGTGTTCCTCCATCGACTCAGGAACAAAACTTACAGAGCACGACACGGCCATGTGACATGCCCGTGTCACATGCCGTGTGCTAGACATGCTCTGGGACACGCCCGTGTCCCAGGCCGTGTAGCTTCCTCAGCACAAACCCACAAATCACCCGAGCAGGACACGACCATGGACACACCCGTATCGCAGGTTGTGTGCCCTCACTCAACGCTCATTAAGTGAAAAGCGTTGAGTGCTGAGGAGTCGAGTACTGACACGCCCGTGTCCCAGGCCGTGTTCACTGCCCCAATGACCGCTGACTGCAATTTCGTCGACCACACGACCATCGCCGAATCCGAGCACGACATGTTCCTGGGACACGCCCGTGTCCCAGGCCGTGTCACCTCCACCAAATCCCAGACTTGGCTCAAAACGCTACCCATTCCTCTTTTGAGTTTCGGGGCATTACACTCTCTCTCTTGAAAAACCCTAAGAGAACTGCTATTTATACCCACGAGTATAAACTGGCTTGAACCTTCGTTATTCGCAGACTAGAACAAATGGAATTAACTCGACGAATCATTGAGATGTCTCGACGAATCAGATGTATTTACTCGACGAATCTTTGGCTGAGATGTCTCGGCGAATCATTGAGATATCTCGACAAATCTTTGAGATGTCTCGACAAATCAGCTGTATTGACTCGATGAATCATTAGCTGAGATGTATTGACGAATCATTGAGATTTCTCGACGAATCACTGAGATGTATTGACGAATCAACTATATTGACTCGACGAATCATTAGTTGAGTTGTCTCGATGAATCATTGAGATGCCTCGACGAATCACTGAGATGTCTCAACGAATCAGCTGTATTGACTCGATGAATCATTAACTGAGATGTCTTAACAATCATTGAGATGTCTCGATGAATTCCAATAAGTCAAGTGCTTGGTCCATCACTCATATCACATATGAGTAAGACCAACACAATCCATTCCTCCAACTTCTCAAGACGCTCTTATGTGCGACCCAATAGGCTCATATCACGTTGGTAGTGCAAATATCTGTTTGACCACTTCCAGATTCCCATGGTAACACCAACAGACTCACACTTGATCTTGAATGTATCAAACAAAATTCTCACAAACAATAAGCAGCATCTCGCAATACATCATTGCTCCCTAAACAATAAGAGTTCAAAACTCAATAAGCCTTTATGAACAATGTATCAGTGTTGTCTTGTCCCTTTGTCCCTTACACCCGGATAGAAATAGAGGCATAGACCTTGTCACCCTTATAATTATTCAATCCAAGTTTCTTGATCTAGAATGAACTTTTGAAAATTAGTGAGCTCAATATCACATATTGACTCAACCATGCATGGTCATGTATTTCTCAGCCTCATTCCATCAAGGGGCCTATGAATGTAACTCTTGTCATATAGGAGGACAAATCTTATTTTTGTCAACACACAAACAACCAAATGATTCGTAACATACCCAATAACCACCGTTATCATCAACCTTTATCAAGGAAGACTTTTGATGACATCAAAGTATGCTCTCTCTCACTTGATGAATGTTGTGACTTCAGGTCAAAAAACCACAAACACCATTACCACTTAAGACCTACTTGCGACACGTTCATATACCAATCCACAAAGTAGTCTCATGATGGGTCTATCCATTGCAACTTGTTCACTAACAAGTACCCATGTGATGACTTGATATCATAATATCATGACCTACGAGAATCGGTCATCAGTCAATGCACATGCTAGTCTTAATGTATCATCATTGCCCTGAGTTTCTAAGATGATACACCAACTAAAGACCATTTAAGAATGAAGCCTCAAAGAAACATAGGCCCTCACATTCAAGTCATCAACTTGAATCTTATGGACGCAAAAAATTTTAAGGGTATTTATCATGTTAATTAATCTATCACATAGAAATAAATTAACATAATAAAAGAACTTGTCATTAATATAAAATGGGATACATAGCACTCTATTCATCAATTGAATTACAACAACCGACAATATATAATCCACAAGACTCCCACTAGAGTTGATCATTCAGGTATCTAATACTCATTGATCTAGTATGACCATCATGTTTTCTCTGTGCAATAGGCTTCGTTAGGGGATCTGCAATATTTTCTTTAGTCGAGACTCTGCATGTTCTTACATCTCCTCGATCGACAATATCTCGAATAAGATGGAATCGATGAAGTATGTGCTTGGAGCGCTGATGGGATTTAGGTTCCTTAGCTTGTGCAATTGCATCGTAGTTGTCACAGTAGAGAACTACGGGATCAACAATGCTAGGAACTACATCAAGCTCGCCAATAAATTTCCTAATTCACGCAGTCTCCTTCGTCGCAATTACAGCGGCGATATACTCAGGCTCAGTTGTAGAATCAGCAACTATCTCTTGCTTGGTATTTTCCATCTAACAGCTCCTCCATTCAGGCAAAACACAAACCCTAACTGAGACTTTGAGTCATCCTTATTAGTTTGGAAGCTAACATCTGTGTAACCCTTTACAAAGAGCTTTTCCTCTCCACCAAATACTAAGAATACATCATTTGTCCTGATCAAGTACTTTAGGATATTCTTGACGACGATCCAGTGACCATCACCAGGATCAAACTGATATTTGCTATTCATGCTCAAAGCATAAGAGACATCGGGGCAAATACATAATAATGCATACATGATTGATCTAATTGTCGAAACATATGGAATCAACTTCATGCGTTCCTTATCTTAAAAAGATTTCGGATACTGGTCCTTAGAGAGACTAACATCATAAGATATGGGTAAGAATCCTTTCTTGCACTGAAGCATGTTGAACCATCTCAACACCTTCTCAATATATGTATTTTGGGTCAACCCAACAAATTCTTCGACTTATCTATATAGATCTTAATACCAAGTATATAAGTCGCTTCTCCAAAGTCTTTTATAGAAAAGCAACCTCCTAGGTTGTTCTTAACAACTTGTAGAGTCGGAATGTCATTCTCGATTAGTAGTATGTCATCTACATACAATATCAGGAAGACAACAATGCTCCCACTAATTCTTTTGTAAACACAAGGCTCATCTTAATTCTTGATAAAACCAAACTCTTTTATTTTCTCATTAAAACATACATTCTTACTTCGAAAAGCATGTTTTAATCCATAAATGGATTTTTGTAGCTTGCATATTTTAGTGGCTTCACCTGGAGATACAAAACCCTCGGGTTGTGTCATATACACTTCCTCAATGAGGTTTCCATTTATGAAAGCCATTTTGACATCCATCTGTCAGATCTCGTAGTAATAATACGCAACAATAGCAAACAAAATTCTGATGTACTTAACCATAGCAATAGGGAAAAAGGTCTTATCATAATCAATACCATGAATTTGATTGAAACCTTCAGCCACTAGTCTCCCTTTGAATGTTTGTACATTCCCACCCATGTCGGTCTTCTTCTTGAAGATCCACTTTCGTCCTCTGGATCGTACCCCTTCAGGTGGTTCCACCAAGGTCCAAACTTGGTTTGTATACATGGAGTCCATTTCAGATTTCATGGCGTCAAGTCACTTCTCGGAGTCCAGTCTATTCATAGCATCTTGGTAGGTTGCAGGCTCATCATCATGATCCATAAGCAACACATTACATATTTGAGACATAAGAAATCCATATATTTCGGGCTCAAACCTTAATATACCAGATCTACATAGGACTTGTGTTTCTTAAGTAGGCTCTTTAGCTACAACAACTTGTAGTCCTTGCTCAGGTTTTAGTACTTGTTCATCCATCATTTGTAGTTCCTGAACTTCTTCAAGTTCTACCTTTGCATTCTTTCTGGATAAGAACTCTTTCTCCAAAAATACGTCGGTCCTTGCGACAAACACTTTGCCCTCGGATGGTAGGTAGAAGTAATACCCTTTGGTTTCACTAGGATACCCCGCAAGGCAAAACTTATTTGATTTGGGCTCTGGCTTGTCCAGCATTTGACGCCGCACATATGCCTCATAACCCCAAATCTTCATGAAAGACATACTAGGATGCTTCCTAGTCCACATCTCATATGGTGTCTTTTAAACCATTTTTGTTGGAGCATAATTTAGTGTGAAAGGATCAATCTCTAAAGCAAAACCCCTAAAGGAAACATGCAAATCTGCATGACTCATCATCGACCGTACCATGTCTAATGGAGTACAATTCATCCTCTCAAACACACCATTATGTTGTGTCATTCTAGGTGGAGTGAGTTGTGATACAATACCACACTCTTTTAGTTGATAATAAAACTCATGACTTAGGTATTCACCACCTCGATCGGATCAGAGTGTTTTTCCCAACTAATAATCTACTTCTTTCTTAAACTCTTTGAACTTTTCAAAAGTTTCGAATTTGCACTTCATAGGATACACATATCTGTATCTACTGAAATCATCAGTAAATGTAACGAAGTAGTAGTACCCTCCTCTAGCCATAGAATTCATGGGTCTGCATAAATTACTATATATTACACCCAAGAGATCATCAACCCTCTCAGTATGACCAGTGAAAGGTACTTTAGTCATCTTGCCTAATAAACAGTATTCACTTATCTTAAATGATTCATAATCAAACAAGTCCAGTAGTCCATCTTTATGGAGCTTGGATATGCATTTCTCATTTATATGGTCCAAACGACAATGCTAGAGGTATGTAGGATTTAAGTCATTTGTTTATAGTCTTTTAGTACTTTCTATGTTATAGATCTGATGGTCTAATTAGTTCAAAACATACAAACTATTAAATATTTGGGCTACACTATAACAAACATCATTCATAAAAATAGAACAACAGTTATTCTTAATTATAAATGAAAAGTCTTTCATGTCTAAACATGAAACGATATAATGTTTCTAGTTATGGAAGAAACAAAATAATAATTATCTAATTCTATTACAAGCCCTGTGTGCAAAGAAAGATGGTAAACACCAACGACAACAACAACAACTCTTGATCCATTTCCAACGCGTAAGTCTACCTCTTCTTTACCCAACAATCTCCTCCTTCCTAGTTCCTACACATTTGTACAAATGTAAGAACCACATTCGGTATCCAATACCCAAGATGAAGGAGCAGAAAGATTTATCTTTATAACATAAATATTTGAAGTAGAATTCATACCTCCCTTCATCTTCTACAAACCTTCAATGTAAGAAGGGCAATTCCTCCTCCAATGACCATATTTGCCATAGTGATGGCATTTCCCTTCCTTCGCCATTCCCTTCTTCTTCAGTGCTGAAGACTTATGATCAAGAGATGACTTAGGTCCAACCTTAGTCTTCTTGAACCCCTTGGTCGTGCCCTTGCCTTTATGCAACATCAGTATGGGGCTAGCAAACTTAGCATTATTCATATTGATCTTGGCAGTTCTTAACATGCCTAGGAGCTCGGGCAGTGTCTTGTCCATCTCATCCATGTTATAGTTTAAGACAAACTGCTCATAACTGCCCGACAATGATTGCAGGATCAGATCAGTAGTTAACTCTTGGCCTAAAGGAAAGTATAGTCTTTCAAGGTTCTCTATATACCCAACCATCTTGAGTACATGAGTTCCTACTAGGTATCGAGCTCCCATCTTGCACTAAAACAATGTCATGGTGACGTCAAACCTCTCTTGTCGAGTCTGTCCTTGAAATATTTTCTTAAGGTGCTCATCAATCTCTCTGCAACCAATGTCCTCATGTTGCTTCTAAAGCTTAGAGTTCACGGTGGCAAGTATGAGACATTCGACATCCAAGGAGTCTTCACCATACTTCTTATAAGCATCTTTATCTACCCGAGGGGCAGTGGCAATTGGCTCAGCAGGGGGATCTACTTCCAAGACATTGATCTTACGCTCTTATTTGAGAAGTAACCCTAAATAATTCTCAGGTTCCCATACAAGTCTAGATAATTAGTCCGCTAAGTTTGTCCTTCTCAAGGATAGCTCTGAGGTGGGTGGAGTGTGATCCACTTGTCATGGAAATCTACAAGGAATTTATGCAAAGAAAAATTTAGTACTACATTTCAAATACATCTTTATTTTAATATGAACTTTAATTAAAACTCTCACTATTTTAAATAAATTGATGACCTTCAATATCAATTTGGAGAGTTTATGCGAGCTACCCTCTAGTGGACAAGATTCGTATTTCACCAACACCATGAGCCAGCTTTGGCTTTTCTCTTAAACTATGGTTATTTAGGTAGGCAACGCTTGCCAATTGCATCATCATGCAACTCTTGTATGGTTGGTGAATAACTCTTTACTCGCATCCATCATATGGTGCATGCCAACCCTATGCCTTTGGGCACTCAACCTTTGAGGTCACCTAGTTAAGTTGGACCAAATGTCGACAGTAGGATTTCACAAGTATCCGTTCGCACCCTTACCAAGATAGATTAATGCATCTTGCTTTGGCAAGCCCACACTTCATCGATCGAGACAGATATATATACTAAATATTGGATAAGGGGTTTTATAATACTCGATTAACATTTAATCATGATTAACATTTAATCATGATTAACAATTAATCATTGTGCACATTCATAAAATAATAACAAAATCATATGCGCTCCTAGCGGGGTTCCAAGGGGATACACACCTGATGGGGTCTTAGGGGCAGAGCCCCTAAAGGGGTCTAAGGGGAAGTGCCCCTAGCGGTGGTCTAGGCATTTAGAATACTTCTAAATCTCTAGATCTACGCACACTAGATCCAACAAACATCTGAAACAAAGATCATTAGAAAACCTGCCTCTAATACCACTATAGGGTTTATCTATACAACACATCATATATGCGTAGCTGAATAAGGTTCAAGAAAACCCCAAAGATAAACTTGGATATTGTGATGAACATTGATCAAGAAGTAATTGCAACATTAGATATGAGTATACCTGAGAGGGATTGAGTCGACACTCAATCAAGATGCTCTAAAACAGTCTTAGGTCAGCGAGTGAGTCCACGCAAAATCGGATTTGCAGCTCTACAAGAATCCACACGAACGTGGAGAACACTGGTACCTTGTCAAACAAGATCCAGGATGGAGAATGGAAATTCATCCGCGTATCCAAAAAATGCTAGGTCTGCACCAAGAGAGGAAGCGCTAGCGAGCGTAGGAATTAGGGCTTACAGGAGCGACTAGATCGGTACTTCGAGAAGAACTTTCTGTCGAAAACTTCCTGATCCATAAGTATCGGGCTCTCTCTTAAAACCCCTAAGGCAACTTCTATTTATACCCACGAGTATAAACAGGCTTGAACCGTCGCTATCCGCAGACCCAGAATAAATGGAATTAACTCGATGAATCATTGAGATGTCTCGACGAATCAGCTATATTGACTCGACGAATCATTAGCTGAGATGTCTCGATGAATCATTGAGATATCTCGACGAATCACTGAGATGTCTCAACGAATCAGTTGTATTGACTCGAAAAATCATTAGCTGAGATGTCTCGACCAATCATTGAGATTTCTCGACGAATCACTGAGATATCTTGACGAATCAGCTGTATTTATTCGACAAATCATTAGTTGAGATGTCTTGACGAATCATGGAGATGTCTCGATAAATCACTAAGATGTCTCGACGAATCAACTGAATTGTCTCGACGAATCATTAGCTGAGATGTATTGACGAATCATTGAGATGTCTCGATGAATCACTGAGATGTCTCGACGAATCAGCTGTATTGACTCGACGAATCATTAGCTGAGATGTCTCGACGAACCATAGAGATGTCTCGACAAATCACTGAGATGTCTCGACGAATCAGCTGAATTGACTCGATGAATCATTGGCTGAGATGTCAAGTGCTTGGTCCATCACTCATATCAGATATGAGTAAGACCAACACAATTCATTTCTCCAACTTCTCCAGATGCTCCTATGTGCGACCTTATAAGCTTATATCGTGTTGGTAGTGAGACTACCTGTTGGAACATTTCTAGATCAAAATGATAACACCAATATTCTCTCCTCATGTCCCCCATGATTTGAAGTATCTGCCCTTTACCAGAACTGCAGGGCTAGTCCCCCTGACCTCTCACTACTCAGCATGAAGCGTTCTCCCTTCACCCTTGTAGTAGATCAAATGGTTCCAAGTGTCCTCCCTTCATCAAAACTCCAAGGCCAGTCCCCCTGACCTCTCACTACCCAGCTTGAAGTGTCCACCCTTCTCCCTTGTAGTAGGTTAAATGGTTCGAAGCATTTTACCTTCACTGAAATACTGGGGACAGTCCTCATGGTCTCTCACTACCAGACTTGAACCATCCTCCCTTCTCCCTCGTAGTAGGTTACGACCAAGCCCCCCTCCATGCGGTGTGGCCCCATAGGGGTCCAGCCAAGCCGCACCCCCTAGGTGTCCAGCTAAAACTACAACCCCTCGGGCACTGCCAATGCACCCAGACCCGCTCTAAATCTTCAAGACTACCCGGGATGCACCCCTTCCAGCATGGACGAGACCGCACCACCTAAGCCCATGCACATTAAACGCTCACGCATTTACGTCATGCATCAAGCGCCTCTAAGATATTAATCCATGATCGCGACACACTCACAACATCTATAGGCTCAGTACACCACTATACTGACTGCACACACGACAATTAACTTCTTAACTTCTGAGACTACATATATCGTTCGTTGCTGTCAGAGTCGCCAACGGGACGGTCCGAACTGCCCGAGGGGAGAAATGGCCTTATCCAAAAAGTGGCGATGTGTATGCTCTAGATTGACAAATGTGATTTGCCCGTTTGGTGGTTACGATGGTTACAGCAAAAATTTACTAGGTTACCCCTGACAAAGCTATAAAAGGAGCCCAGAGCCCTCATTTGAAGACATCTTGCCTTCAGCGTCCAAGAGAACTCCTTTGAAGAAATATTTTAGAGACCTATCTCAGTGCTTGAAGATCTCCTTCGGGACTTAAAGATCCTTGTCACCCTCAAAGATCTCCTTCAGATACGGCGTGAAGATCTCTCCTCCCCCAAGTGTTGACTAGAGCATCTCACTTCTACTCCTCCAAACACTTAGCTTTTCAAGAGATACCATGTCGCCCTTGAACTCTCCTCTTCTACTTATATCATTGTAATGAGAGGCATTCTGTCGCTCTCGAGTTCTCTACCTCTAATAGTAACACAATAATACATAGTGGAATTTGATTGTGATGCAACAGCCGTCGCATCCAAAATTACCTGACCTCACTATGCGTCGTGATTTTTTATTTATGCATTTAGTTTCGTGTATTTCCTGCGTGCATTTACTTTTGTATATTTCTATTGTCACACACCTACTTTGTTTAAAATTATTTAGCTAGTCAGTTTGACCAACTAATGAAACCCTTAATAAATATGTCCGGTAATTTTATTCATTAGGACGTAACGGGGTAGCTTAAGATTATTTAAAACATATAAATTTAAAATTTAAATTTAAAGGAGGGAATATTGATATTATGAAATATTTGATAATTTGTTGTTGTTAGTAGTCTAAATCACCTAGAGGGGGGGGGGGGGGTAAATAGGTGAACTTGTACTTTATTGGTTCCTTTTCTAATTTCAGCAGATATAAGAAATATAAAACATAACCAGCAAGCACAGATCAGCACACAGTAATATATAGTGATTCCCCAGGATATGGGTACATCCACTTTCCCCCAACACATATCTAGCAGTAAGCTAGACTCGACAAACTCCTCCAAAACTCGGCTCTTTGGAGCTTACAATATAGATCCCTTAGGATCTCTCAGGTCTCCTCTAAGTCTCTACCTCAGACATACATGCCCTACACTCAGACTTATTAAGAAGTCCAACACTCAGACACAAAATCCCTACAACTCAGAGTCCTCCAACTCCTACAGATCAGAAACCAAGCTAGTTTCCTACCTCAGAATTGCACCAAGTCCTACACGCTGGCTTTTCATAAATCCCTACACTCGGAATGAGAGTACAACCCTATAACTCAGATCTCCTTAAAGATCTATAGAAATAGTTGAAGTAAAGTTTACAACATAATACTAAATTAATTAAACCTTAAATCTTCAGAGTCTTCTATTGCTCTTGCTATGAAAGCAAGTTTAGGAAAGAGCTCATGTAGCATGTATCTTCAAGTAGAATAGATTTGGGGCTTTCCATCTTGATCTTCTTCTTCAGCAGGAAGAAGACCCAGCTGTGAGTCCAATTAATTGATTCCTTTTTGTTCTTCTGAAAGTCTTCAGAAAGAACTAGCTTGCTCAACAGTGCACCGCTTCTGGTTTCATAATTTCTCTTTTTGTGAACGACAACAACACTATTTCATTGCCCTAAAATATCATCTGTATACCCTTGACTTTTATCAATGATCTCAAGAAATTTCTTGTCAATGGTATGGACGAGAATTTAATACTATGTCCATTCTTTATGCGCCACCACCAAATTTTAATTTCGTCAAACTATATGGGCTTAATGGTAACATTTAATCCCGTCTTCACGATATCATTGAGCAGAATCTTCTTTATCAACGACATCGGTCTTAGCACTGAGAACTGCTCCTTTCTGCATCTTCTCCACGATATCAACTCGAAGTGTTCCACGATCTCAACTGTATAAAGGAAACTATATACCGATCTCAACGGTATACTCTTTTATTACTGGAGCTTCCTCCTTTCTAAGTCTTCTCCACGATCATGCTGATACTATGAAAAATCATATACTGATCTCAACGGTATCTTCTCTTCTCTGCTCTAAACATGTTTCAGAGTCAATATTATATAACCTGCATAATCATGAAATAGATATGTCATCAAATATAATATACACTTTGTAACACCTCAGTTTTCTAGAACTTGAGGCTCTGGAAGCTACCGTGCAGTGGTAGGTTGTTATTACTCAGCGGTAGGCTTATTTCGTCGAGGTCGTGGCGTCGATATGAATCATCGAGTGCTAGTGTGAAGCGTTAGCAAGGTACCACTCAGCGACAGCCCTTTTCGTCGAGTCCAAATCGTCGAGTTGAAAGCGTTGAGACGAATGCATTGAGAGGGATATCGCGCGACAGTATTGATACCGCTGGCGGTAGTGTCCATTTTGTGAGGGTAGGCGGATCTGTGAGCTACCGCGGCATGGTAGGTAGCTACCGCTCGGCGGTAGCAGGCGGAAGCAGTTTCGTAACTATTGAGTTTAGGCCGTCTGATTTGTCTTGGGATGTAATCCATTGGCCTAGGACGCTCCGTACAAAAGGCTTAAGTAGAGCTGAAGGGCTCTCTATTCCTCTCATCTTCCCTTTTGAGTGAGAGTTAGGGTTTTGGGAGAGTTTTAGGAGGAGGAGGAAGAAGAAGAGCATCTTCTGCCATTCACGAAGCTCTGAGGCTCCATTCGTCGATCCCAGGCCAGATCCGTGAAGAGTACTTGAAGGCGCGCACTTTCATCCGTGCAAATCGAGATCTACATGGCTAGGAAGAGGAGTCGTAAGGTAACTACATTTCTCATCTCGGTTTTTAGGATGCGCGCATGGCATCCGTTTTATTTTTGCTTTCTTTCAAACATTTAGGCACCAGATCTCTCAAATGAGAGGGGTACGGGTCTCCATGGTTCAAGAGGAACCACCGGGTCGATTGTGTCCGCCCGAGCATGATGTTGCATTAGAAATCGGCTCCGTTAGTGGAGTAGGCATTGTGGGTAAAGTCGTAATAACGACCAGTGGTCCGTTGGAGTGATGTTGCATAACAAGCACTAAAGATTTTGCTAGAAATCTGTTTGCAACAAGATGTTGTTTGTGATGTTCGCCCCCCCCCCCCCTTTATTTTGTGCGAGAACGAATGGTGGACTAGGGTGGGAAAGGTTATGTTTGTGCGAAGGCTTGACTTGGTCTTTGTGGACGGCTGGCTAGCCCGTGACATGTAAGTCATGTGTGAAGAGTGTCCCGACAAGACAAGTCCCCTTTTATGAAACTTATAAGAACGCCAAGCTTTGGACAAGCCTGCGCGATGAAGCCCACAAGCGGACAGGGTCAAGCAAGGGTTCTTAACATCAGTTTGTTTGTGTGATGGAACTGACATGAGAGCCAGAACTTGCAGGCAAGCCCGGGTCTTGAGACCCACGAGTAAGTGGCGCCTAGACAAGAGTTCTGTGTTACGACCTGAGCACCGATGGGGAAAATTGGAAGTACATGTATGATTGCGGCTTGAATGCCGATGGGGGAAATTAGAAGTACATGTATGATGTGATGTGATGATGCGTGATGATGTGTTAGATTCATGCGCTATATGGTGCCTTGGGTGAAAGTCAAGTTTGCATACGTGTTGCATTGTAGGCCCTTTTATTAAATGTTAAACCTAGAAACATGTTTGTTGTATGAGACATCCAAACATGTTATATTACTCTCTATGTTTATGTACATTTGTATATGAAGTGCTGACCTGCAGGGTGATGAAGTGCCCCGGGATCCGCTAGGGATGGCCGGGAGGAGATGTGTTGGTTATACGGCTGAGGTCAGCCTTTACTGACCCACGTTACAACAAATTTGTAGGGAAAGGTTCTCATGCTGGAGCAAACTCGCCGGCCAAAAAGTCCTAAGCCTCGTGAAGTGTCCCTCCCCCTTTTGTAGTATTTATGATTTGCAGAATGTTATGCTTAATGCATTGTAATTCCAGCTTGCACGCCGAGGTAGTCTATGGGTGTTAAGGCACGTTACTCTATTTGTTATTGCTACTATTTTTGGCATTCGGTTATTGTACGACCTTAAGGCCGTTTTGAACTCCTATGGTAGTGGATAACTTCTAGTCTGTTTGAGTGTTTCCTCTATCATGTTTTCTGAGTTTTGAGAAGGGTAGTTCTTTATATCAACTATTAATGCTAAAGTTGTGGAGTCTATATGTTTTGGGGCCCCGACCGGAACCATATTATATGGTTATTACATGGGAGGTGTTACAATTTGGTATCAGGGGGAGGTTAGTGTCCAGGGTAAGGTTTAGTGGTCGATTTGACATAATCAGATTGCGTAAAAAAGTTATCCACATAGGAATATCCTGGTACTATGAATGTCCTTGAGTTTAAGTTTTGCGAATTGAAGTTGATTCTTGTTTTATCTTGCTTTTGCTAAGGGTGCAAGCAACGAGATGGGGACGTCAAGGCCACAAGAGGAGCCTTCGGTGAGCAGTGCTACTGCTCCGGGTCCTATGGGACGGGGTATAACCCCAGCCGATTTCAGTCGCATGTTATCAGAGGCAGTGGTAGTAGCCTAAGCTATAGCGGCATCACAAGTTGTGACCCTTGTTGCACAGGTAACTAATCCTGTTATCCCAGATGCGACACCGGTCATACCGGGCGGAGGAGCCAGGAAGGCAGATTCGTTGGCTGAGAGAGTTGTTATTGGGCAGGGAGACCGACAAATGAAGTATTTTCTAAGTTTCCATCCTCTAACGTTCAAGGGAGTCGGCACACCGAACGATGCAAAAGACTGGTTGGAGAGGATTCAGGAACTTCTGAGGGCAGCAGAGATACCAGAGGAGAAGCAGTCTCAATTCGCGACCTTCATGTTAGAAGGCAACGCCAAGTTTTTGTGGGTGAGCCATAGCGACCGCTAGTTTCTTGGACGCACCCCGTCCATGGAAGAGTTTTGGAATGCCTTCTTAAAGAAGTATATCCCATCGTCGACGAGATTAGCCCTTTAGAGGCAGTTTTTGCACTTGGTGCAGCGAGATAAGACTGTGGATGAGTACACACAGGAATTTACTCATTTTGGTCGTTATGCGGGAATGACCATGGCTGATGATGAGGAGAGGGACAACCTTTTCTACCATGGGTTGAGAGAGAACTTGAGAGAACCCCTTATAGCTATGAAGAATGCAGGCTTCAATGAGTTGATTGAGGCTGTCAAGACGTTAGAAAGTGACATGGAGCGAACCCAATGTCGCAAGGGGCTTGCAGTAAAGCAAGGAGAGTGAAAACCTTCTTAATCGTAGTGGAAGTATGAGGGGAGTAAGTGGAAGAAGAATCCCCATCCCTTTAGGTCAGGGGAGAAGAGTAGTACGATGTCAAGGGGATCTCGTTTCAAGGGACCACAAACGTGCTACAAATATGGCAAGTCAGGACACATAGCTCATTTTTGTACTGAGGGTGGTGTTGAACCCGAGCCAAAGCAGGTGCAGTCAGTGCATTCCGGTCCCATCATCGCGGAAAAAGAGAAAATGGCATAGTCGAGCGCTTCATGTTTCCAACCGTACAACCAAGGGCTTACAACCTTGGGAAATAGGAAATGATTTGACAACCCAATGTGGTGACATGTATGGGAAAGTTTAAGTTAGTTTATTTGCTTTAAACTTTCACAACTTTTTATGTGTGTTGTTTGTGTATTAGACTTCGTGCTAGTTTCTGGTTACCCCGCTAGGGTATTGTTCGACACGGAAGCGTCACACTCCTTTCTTGCGGAAAGCTTTATCCAGAGAATTGGAGTCGAGCCCTTTTCAGCAAACGCAGAGCTTAGGGTGTGCATGCCCAATGGGTCTTTCATGACTACCGGGACGAAAGGGCGCATTGGTTGGAGTTTAGACGGAGGGTACTACGTGATGGTAGCAGTGGTCCTACCATTGGCTGAGTTCGATGTGATCTTGGGGATGGACCGGCTTGTAGAGCAGCGTGTTAGTATCGACTATCTATCAAAGGTGGTGACCCTGAGAAGCGAAGGGAAGGAAGAAGTCAAATTTGAGGGCCTTAGTGGAGTGGCCTGCTACCTGATTTCGACCATACAATTGGTGCGGGAAGTTAACCGGGGAGGAATAGATTTCTTAGCATTGTTGGAAGTTCACCTTTCTAAGCTATCAATTGGAGAAGTGTCGGTAGCAGCAGAATTCGAGGATGTGTTTCCTGAGGAGCTTCCTGGAGCACCTCCTCGGCAGGAGATCGATTTATCGATTGAGTTAGTGTCAAAAGCTAGGTCGATGTCACGTCCCCCTTTTATTATGGCGTCGAAGGAGTTAGTCGATCTCAAGGTACAGTTGAAGGAGCTGTTAGAGCAGGGGGTATATTAGGCCCAGCTCTTTTTCATGGAGCGCGCCGATATTGTTCATAAAGAAGAAAGATGGCAATATGCGTTTGTGCATAGACTATCGAGAGCTGAATAAACTGACCGTCAAGAATAAGTATCTGATTCCACAGATAGATGACCTGTTCGACCAGTTGGTAGTGTCGGTGGCCGGTGCACTCTAAGTTGGACTTGAAGTCAGGGTATTATAAGTTGCGTATTTGATATGAGGACATACCCAAGACAATGTTTGGTACGAGATATAACCACTTCGTGTTCTCGGTGATGTCATTCGGGTTGACGAACGCACCATCGATATTCATGGATTTGATGAACCGAGTATTTTGGGAGTACTTAGACTCGTTTGTGGTAGTCTTCATCGATGATATTTTGGTATTCTAAATTGGAGGCAGAGCATGAGACTCACTTGAGATTAGTCTTGCAGGTATTGAGAGAGAACCAACTTTATGCAAAGTTCTTGAAGCACGAGTTCTGGTTAGAAATGGTGTCATTTTTGGGTCATGTGATTAGTGATGATGGGGTGGCGGTAGATCCGGCAAAAGTTGAGGCCATCAGGTATTGGATAGTTCTGAGAACCATGGAGGAAGTCGGGAGTTTCCTTGGACTAGCCGGGTACTACAGAAGGTTTGTGGAAAACTTTTCACGGATAGCTCTACCCCTCACTTCTTTGACTCGTAAGGACCAAAATTTATGTAGACTCAGGAGTGCAATCAAGTGTTTATGTGGACTCAGGAGTTCTGGTTAGAAATGGTGGCATTTTTGGGTCATATGATAAGTGGTGATGGGGTGGTGGTGGATCCAGCGAAAGTTGAGGCCTCAGGGATTGGCCAATTCTGAGAACCGTGGCGGAAGTCGGGAGTTTCCTTAGACTAGCTGGGTACTATAGAAGATTTGTGGAAAACTTTTCACGCATAGCTCTGCCCCTCACTTCTCTGACTCGCAAGGACCAAAAGTTTATGTGGACTCAGGAGTGCAATCAAGCGTTTGAAACCTTGAAGGAAAGGTTGATGATGGCTCCAATCCTAAGCCTTCCTAAAGGGACTGAAGGATTTCATATTTCAGTGACACGTCGGGTTGTGGTTTGGGTTGCGTGCTAGTGCAATATGACAATGTGATAGCCTTTGGGTCTAGACAACTGAAATCTCATGAGAGAAATTACCTCGTCCATGACTTGGAGATGGCAGAGGTAATTTTTATGTTGAAGTTATGACGGCACTATGTGTACGGTGCGAAGGTAGAGATCTTCACGAAGCATAAAAGCCTAAAGTACCTTTTGGATCAAAAGGACTTGAACATGCGGCAGCGTAGGTGGGTTGAGTTCCTTGAGCACTATGGCGTGGCGATTCAGTATATGCCAGGCAAGGTAACCGTGGTGGCTGATGCCTTGAGTGGAAAATATTCCGGACAAGGGAATTGGATTGAAGTTCGTGATGAGTGGTTGATGTGGGACTTTGAGTCCCTTGGCATTGAGTGTGTAGCAAGAGGCGAGTCTAGCATGGCTCAATTGAACTAGATCGAGTTGCAAAGTGACTTATCCAATCGTATCGGGGAAGCGACTAGTGTGGATGCAGAGTTCCAACCATTTGTGGTGGAAGCTCAAAAAGATGAGTGTAGTACCTGGGAGATGGTTGGTGTGATCTTAAAGAAGAATGAAAGGGTATGTATACCGCAGTTCGTCAAGCTCCGCGAGGAGTTGATGTTTGAGGCCCATTTCACGAAGTACTCCATTCACTCAGGCAGTACAAAGATGTACTTTGATATGAATAAATCCTTTTGGTGACCTGGATTGAAGCGAGATGTAGCTTTGTACGTGAGTCGGTGCCAAACTTGTTTCTTAGTGAAGGCTGAGTGTCATAATCTGGGCAGGTTCCTGAAGCCCCTTCCTATCCCTTAGTGAAAATTTGATGACTGTTAGAATCGTCGTTTCACAGACTCTTGGTTTGAGAATTTCAACTCCCATGATGTATTTGATCACATATTGCGTTTGATAGAGTGCGCAGGTCTACAGGTTCAAGCATAACAAAGAAGCCTCCTATGGAACCTACCACTGAACGATAGGAGTTACCGCTAGGAGATAGCCTAACGCAGGTACTGTCGCTAGGCGATACCGCCCGTGACAGCATGAATTAAATCTACAATGTGCTCTAGAAGCTATCGGATATCGCTAGTCCTACCGCCGACGCTAACCTGAGGATTTATATTGACAGAGCTCTCGGGAACGTACCGCCAGGCGATAGTCCTAACGTCAGCGTTAACTCCAGGATTAATATTGACAAGGCGCTCGGGAAGCTACTGGAAAGCGATAGACTTAACGCCCCACGATAGTTAACTCGACGAGTATCAAAACGGCTATTCAGAATCGTTGTATCTATTGATACCGCGCGGAGATAACAATTACCGCCC
The DNA here is from genome assembly GCA_039513925.1 of Platanthera zijinensis. NCBI lineage: Eukaryota > Viridiplantae > Streptophyta > Magnoliopsida > Asparagales > Orchidaceae > Platanthera > Platanthera zijinensis. The sequence continues at coordinate 152,136,739 of CM077097.1, forward strand.
CACTCTAGCACGATGAAAAGGAAAATATTCGTTTTGAATATTTTTCTATTTTTGCAGGACAACTAGCAGAACGTAACGCGCGAACCTACCGTCGGGCGCTAGTCTTACCGCTGGTGGTAGCACACTTTCACAAAGACGTATAAAAGACGCCTCATTTTCTGCATTCAGTACCAAGGCGAAAAGAAACAGAAGTTCTTGCATTCTAGGGTTCGGCCGCCTCTACGCAATCCGTTCCAATCGTCTTCGTCGAAGGAAAAAGGAAATTGCCCCCCTCCCGTTCTATGCACAAAGAACTCTGGCGATCAAAGGACTACATCGAATACTAAGAGCCGACTGGTTGAGAGCACACGAAGATCTTAAGCACCGGCCACAGATCGATCGACGGAGGATTCATCAAGAGGGAGACTTCAATCCTTAGATTATTTAAACTTTGTTTTTTTAATCTTTTCTTTTTCTTATTCTTGTGGAGAGGAAAATCGACCGGTAAGTCGGAATCCGGGAATGATTCCGTGGAAAATCGTCCCGGGGTGGGGACGTCTAGATCAGGATATCTAGCAGGGCTCTAAGACCCTTCCTTGCGTTGAGGTGAAGAGCCAGCTCGAAGACCTTTCTCAGAGGGAAAGGGAGAGAGCCAACCGGTCTGTGGAGCGGGTCGGTATAGTAAACAAAAGAGTTTTCATTCTCACCGCCTTCGATCTCCGGTGTCACAGAGATCACGATTTTGTAATTGTCCAAAAATATTGTTGTTTTTAATTCTTGCAATGAAGTTTATTTTCTGTGTTATTATTTCTGTGATTCTGCTGTGAACAATAGTATGCAATCGTCTGTGTGGTGTACCAGCAAATTCGCACAGGAAAATAAGCTTTGTGACCTACCATCGAGTGTTAGCTACCTAATGCCCTGCGATAACTTCCAGAACTCAATTTTCTGGGATGAAATACTTACAATTCTTTTTAAACGCGAAAAACCTTATTCACCCCCCCCCCCCCTCTAAGGTTGGCCACTAGATCCAACAAGTTGTATCAGAGGAGGTTACTTCAAAAAAACTTAAAAACCTGAAGTAAGATGGCCAACTCTGTTCACGCTTTCATTGAGGGACAAGGTGTGAGTAGTCCTCCACTATTTATGGGGAGTGACTATAGTCACTGGAGAACCCGGATGAAAATCTTTCTGATGACTCACAACATGGACATATGGGCCATGGTAGAGACGAAGTACATTATACCCACTGTCACAATTGGGGATACCGTCATAGAAAAACCACATGATAAGTGGGATGACGGACAAGCTTAGATGTACGAATAATGCCAAGGCTATGAACTCGTTATTCTATGCCTGGGACAAAACAGAATTTAATAAAATATGTAACTGCGAAACTGCTTATGATATATGGTGTCTACTTAAGCTTACTCACGAAGGTACCTCGCAGGTGAAGGAGTCGAAGTTATTCCGACTCGAGCCTGAATATGAACAGTTCTAGATGGAGATCGACGAGGAAGTAAACAACATGTATACACGATTCACCAAGATCGTCAATGCCTCAAGATTCCTCGAGAAGAGCTTTCCAAATGGTCATCTGGTTAGAAATATCCTGCGATCTTTGCCTCCTCGCTTCAACTCGAAGGTGACTGCTATTGTTGAGTCTCATGATATCATCACCTTGGAGATAGAGAGCCTTATCGACAATCTGAAGACGCACGAACTTGAATTAAAGATTCAAGTAGAGGAGTATCCCAGGGAAAAGAAAAAGAAGGGACTGGCGCTGAAGGTCGCAAGAGAGAGAAAGGCTGCTGAAGATTCTTAGGGAGATGACGAGGAAAGCCTCTACATTCGGTAATTCAAAAAATTCATGAAGAATCCCAAGAAGCAGGGACAATTCAAGAAATTTCTGAAGAGAGGAGATGGAGAAGCCATAAGGTAGAACAAGACGTCGAAAGAGACGGAAAGCGATGATGAGAAGTCCCAGTCGGAGTGATATCACTGACACAAGCCTGGGCACCTAAAGAGGGAATGCCCAAGACTCCAGAAGGAGGAAAAGGAAAAGCCAAGCCGCCACAAAGGGAAGAAGAAGGTGTTGAAGGCGCTAACCTGGGATGAGGATAGATCTGACGAGTCTAGCTCCTCAGACTCGAGTTATAAAGACGAGGCAAATCTGTGCCTCATGGGAAGAAATTAAGCGGAATCTGACGACGAGTACAGTGTCCAGAGCGACACTGAGGTAACTCTGCCTACCTATACTGGACTTCTTGAGATTTACGAACTTTTGTGTGAGAAGTTAGATAGTGTTATTCTTGAGAAGAAGTCCTTACGAAATGAAAACAAGAAAATCAAAAGGGACTTAGAAAATTTAAAAAAAGAATTAATAAAAAGTGGCAAAGAGAAGATCGAATGTCTAGAGTGCCCTCACTCAATGACAACAATGGAAGAGCTCAAGGAAAGTCTCTCCAAGGCATCGGTGAGAACGAATAGTCTCATCAATGAAAAGAATGTCTTGGAGAAAAGACTTCACATGTCTCTTAACAAGGTAGAGGAAGGCAAAAAGAAATTTGCCAATCGGTGTGTAATGCTTGTGACTGAAAACACCTCCCTAAAGGCAAGGATCCATGATCTCAACTGTGCCATCCAAAAGTTTGGAATAGGACAAAACTCCCTAAATATGTTGTTGGGTGCACAATGTCATGGATCTGGAAAGTTTGGACTAGGATACGTGAGTCCAATGTCCCCACCGAGCGGAAATCGCTATCGAGTTAACTCTAGACCAAATTATAAAAACTTACCAAATAAGGTCAAAAAGTCTGAAAGGCTTTCCCCATCCTCAAACACAAGCTCTAGCAACACGATAAAGGCAGCATCTACTGCCTACACTTTGTGTGCAAACTATCATAAGTTTGGTCACACTTCTGGCTCGTGTCTGAGGAAAGGTGCCAAGAAAAATATGCAAGTCTGGCTACCAAAGTCTTCTACCTATCATATGGGTGGGACAACTTGTGTAACCAGATCTTTACCCTCATCTTCCTTCTAGGTATGTTGGAAGGATAAGGACAAGGAGAACGTGTGGTACTTGGACTCGGGATGCTCCAAGCACATGACATGAGATAAAAATAAGTTCCTTAGCCTAGAGAAGAAGAAGGGAGGCATGGTGACTTTTGGGTACAATAGCAAAGGTCAAATACTTGGAATCAACACCATAAGTAACAAGACATTTTCAATTTCTAATGTTCTGTTTGTAGATGGACTTAAGCATAACCTTATTTCGATTAGCCAACTTATGATAAGGGTCTAAATGTTATATTTGAATCCTCTACAAACAAATGCAAAATTATAGATGCCAAAACTACTAGTGTTTTACTTGTTGCTCATAGAACTCATAATGTTTATACTGTTAGTTTTGATGATATTTTTACATCTGATTTGAAATGCCTAGTTACCAAGAATGAGAATTAGATCTTTGGCATATGAGATTAGGACATTCTGGAAGTAAGCTTATTATAAAACTATCGAAAAATAAACTTATTCGGGGACTTCCCAACTTAAGCGGTAGTTTAAACTTTTTATGCGATCCTTGTCAAAAAGGCAAATTCATTAAAACCTCATTCACGAGCAAAAACTGAAGTTTCCACGACTAGACCACTTGAACTCATTCACATGGATTTGTTTTGTCCCCTTAGTAAGTGTAGTCTAGGTGGAAAATGATACACTTTCGTTATTATAGATGATTTTTCACACTATTGTTGGACGATCTTTCTCGTGAATAAATCTTACACTTTTAGCGAATTCTCAAATCATTACATGAGACTTCAAAAAGAGAAGGAGCTAAAAATAAAATGTATTAGATCAGATCATGGAGAGTTTGAGAATGAGGACTTCTCAAACCTGTGTGACACCTTAGGAATAAAGCACGAATTCTTTGCCCCTCACACTCCACAACAGAACGGGGTTGTCGAAAGAAAGAACCACACTCTTCAAGAATTAGCGCGCACAATGCCCCCCCCCCCCCTCGAGTTCGCTTTACCACATTTTTTTTGGGCTGAAGCGGTTAACACGGCAAGCTACGTGATGAACCGAGTCATGCTTCACCCACTTATTAAGCGAACTCCATACGAGCTGTATTTCGAGAAGAAATCCTCCGTATCATACTTTAGGGTCTTTGGTTGCCCTTATTACATTATAAACACTCAGGATCACCTAGGAAAATTTGACGAAAAATCTAATCTAGGCACTTTCTTAGGATACTCGAGTAAGATTTGGGCCTATAGGATATACAATAAGAGAACCTTAGTTGTTAAAGAATCGGCTCATGTGACTTTCGATGAAAATACCCCAACGAACAAGCCTAGGCCGATGAAGAGGAAGTTGATGATAATGCACCGATAGGGGATGAGGGGGGGAGAGAGTAGTGACGAGTGAAACTCCAACTCTTGTACAAAGATATAGGCCTCCTAGTAACTTAAATTTCTCCAAGCAACATCCACGTGAACTAGTCATAGGAGAGCCCTCTCATGGAGTTAGAACTCGGTCTGCACTTCATGAATCATTTTCAAACTTGTGCTTCTTATTTGATATTCAACCTAAGAACGTCTCAGAGGCCTTAAAATATGAATCATGGTTCTTGGCTATGAATGAGGAGCTAAACCAATTCGAGCGAAGTAAAGTCTGGATTTTAGTGGAGCACCCAGATAACCATCCAGTCATAGGCTTAAAATAGGTCTACAAAAATACACTTGATGATGAATCTAGGATAACTAGAAATAAAGATAGGTTGGTGGCACAACGGTACTCGCAGATAGAGGGTGTAGATTTTGAGGAGTCATTTGCATCAGTTGCACGTCTTGAGTACATTCGTATGTTTTTGCGTTTATCAGTTATAAAAAATTCGATTATATCAAATGGATGTTAAGAGTGCATTTCTGAACATATATATTAAGGAAGAGGTGTATGTCGCGCAACCACCCAGATTCACGAATTCCGCCTACCCAAACCACGTATACAAGTTGGTGAAGGCCCTATACAGACTAAAGCAGGCACTCTATGTATGGTATGATAGGCTCACAACTTTTCAATTAGGGCATGGCTTTAGGATGGGTAGTGCGGACACCACCCTATTTGTAAAGAACGAAAATGTAGATCTAATTATTCTACAAATCTATGTGGATGACATCATCTTTGGGGCAACAAATGAAAAATTATGTGAGGAGATTGTCACCCTAATGCAATCCGAATTTGAAATGAGCCTAGTAGGAGAACTCGCTTATTTCTTAGGATTTCAGATTTCTCAATGCAATGACCGAATTTTTATAAGCCAATCAAAATATATCAAAGATATGCTTGTGCGTTTTGGGTTTGAGAATCTGAAACAAGTTAAAACTCCTATGAGTGCGTCTCTCAAATTAGGGAAAGATGAAAGTGGCATTTCAGTTGATCAAACCATGTTTAGAGGTATGATAGGATCATTGCTATATTTGAGTGCCTCTAGGCCCGATATCACATTCGCGGTGTGTATTTGCGCTATATATCAAGCCGACCCTAAAGAGTCACATTTGAAAGCGGTAAAGCACATCTTTAGGTATCTTATAGGCACACAAAATCTTGGACTTTGTTACCCACACACCATTGATTTCACACTTCACGGGTACTCTGACTCAGACTATGTCGGATGTTCACTTGATCGTAAGAGCACAAGTGGTACATGTCACTTCCTAGGCCCTACACTAGTTTGATGGCCAAGTAGAAAACAGAACTCTGTTGCACTCTCTACCGCTGAAGCCGAATATATCGCCTTAAGAATTTGTTGCACACAAGCACTTTGGATGTCACAAACGTTGGAGGACTTTGGCATAGTCTTTAGGAACGTGTTCAGTGCGACAACAAGAGTGTTATAGACTTGACGAACAATCCAGTGCATCATTCAAGGTCAAAACATATAGACGTGCGTCACCATTTCATTCGAGTTCATATTAAGAAAGAAAATGTGTGGGTAAGCATCATTGGAATAGATGACCAACTAGCTGACATTTTCACAAAACCACTCCCAGATGCGTGTTTCTCGTTATTATGACTCGAGCTGGGTGTTTTGGATCTTTCGTCATAGTCATTTTTTTTGTTTGCTTGTGTGTTGTTACCTCAGTTTTGTTTTAAAAAAAATCAATAAAAAAAACTATAAAAAACATGTATTTGTTTTTTTGGTTACGTTTGTATATTTGTGGTACATCCGAAAAAAAAATCAAAAAATATATATATAACGCAAAATCAAACAAAAAAAACTGATATTCTATCATGCTTAACGTGCACACATGATGTTAACTTAGACCATAACGCGTACATACAATGTTTGAGTTCGGATCGTTAATCTGTGTGAACATTGTACTCTTGTCATAGTGTGCCAAATCTATAGACACTTAGCTATTGAGTTTTACAAGATGCGTTAGTGCTTATTTACTATGTATCTAGATATGTATGAGGACTTAGATAGGGGAATGACTTCACACAATCCACATATCCCTAGACGAATCACTCGGGTAAAAATGCTATGTTTACATGATATAAATCGTGACATTGTGACTTAACACGCTAGGAATATGTTGAATAATCAATGTCATGACACATATTTGATTATACTAGGATTGAAACTTCGAGCCAAATCTTTAGTGCTAAAGTCTTATGTATACGAGTTAAAGTGTATCTATCTAGGTGGATAGATTTTGATTGACTCAGGATCCCTTGAACTCAAAAATATCAAAGTGATAGTTCAAAGAAAACAAAATAAAAAACTATGCAAGCTATCACATATCGTGTCAAGGACACCCCCCCCCTAAACACTACTCATCCTCCTGATAAGTCTTTATGAGCATTGTGAGGATGAGCACCTTGGGTAAAGAGTCATTTCGATCTTGTGCATAGACTCTATCTTAAGCTTAGTGCCCCTAGTTTTTGCCTATCTATGACATAGATTGACATGTGAGGTGATTATTCACTATATTTCTCTTGTGTTCGCATTATAACGGATTGAGATTAAACATGTAAAATATGATATTTCTCTTTGGGGTTTTCTCTCTTTTAATGCTACACGCACACATGTCATTGCCTTATCTAAAGCTTCCGTGCATAAGAATTGGACTGAAACTACACTACCTATTTTTAGCACAATACGTACTAGCACACGATTTACACTCATGAAGTTTACAATGTTGTCAATTTGATTAGATTTATAACTATCATAACATTGTATTCCTACTCGTTGTGTGCTTAGTTTAGTATGTGCTGTCCAATTCACATAAACTCTGAAAAATGATTTATCTATGTCTGTGTACTCTTCTCTGCTTTGTGATCCATGTACTTCTTATTCTCTGATTTGCATTCTTTTTGGGTCACCTCTATGGTTATCATGTCTAGCTTTACTTTATGTGTGCATTGTCTGCTGTATATATAACGCTCATCATATCTACTGCTTTTCATCCCGCATATCTGGTTGGCCTTGCCCGCTCCTATTTGATATTATCAAAGGGGGAGAATAGATTGTTCATGAGTATGATTCACGGGTTAGGAAAAGTTCCATGTAGGGGGAGCATGTTAACAATGTGTGCACATAGATAGGGGAGCATGTAGAACACGTAGATAGGGGGAGCGCATGTGGAACCTGCAACCTGACGTTAGTGTCTAACTCTTACTCTTTATATATGCGCTCTATCTCATTGTTATTTCTCAGGAACGGGATTTGATATTATCAAAAGGGGGAGTTTGTTGGAGCCGTAGTTTCACAGACTCTTGTTTTGAGAATATCAACTCTCATGATGTATTTGATCACATATTGTGTTTGATAGAGTGTACAAGTCTACAGATTCAAGCATAGCAAAGAAGCCTCTTATAGAACCTACTGCTGAATGATAAGAGTTACTGCCAGGCGATAACCTAATGCCGGTACTGTCATTAGGCGATACCGCGCGCGATAGCATGAATTAAATCAACAATGTGCTATGGAAGCTATCGTATAGCGTTATTCCTACTGTCGGCGCTAACCTGAGGATTAATAATGATAGAGCTCTCGGGAACCTACCGCCAAACGATAGTCCTAACGTCGGCATTAACTCCAGGATTAATATTGACAAGGCGCTCGGTAAGCTATCGGAAAGCGATAGACTTAACGCCCCGCGATAGCCCACTCGACGAGTATCAAAGCGGCTATTCAGAATCGTCGTATTTGTTGATACCGCGCGGTGATAACAGTTACCGCCCCGCGCTAGCATTATGAAAAGGAAAATATTTATTTTGAATATTTTTCTATTTTTGCAGGACAGCTGGCAGAACGTAACACGCGAACCTACCGTCGGGAGCTAGTCTTACCGCTGGCGGTAGCGCACTTTCACAAAGACGTATAAAAGGCGCCTCGTTTTCTGCATTCAGTACCAAGACAAAAAGAAACCGAAGTTCTTGCATTTTAGGGTTCGGCCGCATCTACGTGTTCCGTTCCAATCATATTCGTTGAAGGAAAAAGGAAATCGCCTCCCTCCCATTCTACGCGCGAAGAACTCTGGCGATCCAAGGACTACATCGAATACTAAGAGCCGACCGGTTGTGAGCACACGAAGATCTTAAGCACCAGCCATAGATCGATCGACGGAGGATTCATCAAGAGGGAGAATTCAATCCTTAGATTATTTAAACTTTGTTTTTTTGTAATCTTTTCTTATTCTTGTGGTGAGGAAAATCGACCGGTAAAGGTCGTTGGAATCCGGAAAGGATTCCATGGAAAATCATCCTAGGGTAGGGACGTCTAGATCGGAAGATCTAGCGGGGCTCTAAGACCCTTCCTTGCGTGGAGGTGAAGAGTCGGCTCGAAGACCTTTCTCAGAGGGAAAGGGAGAGATCCAACCGGACCGTGGAGCGGGTCGGTATAGAAAACAAAAGAGTTTTTATTCTCACCGCCTTCGATCTCCAGCGTCACGGAGATCACAATTTTGTAATTGTTCAAAATTATTGTTGTTTTTAATTCTTGCAATGAAGTTTGTTTTTTGTGTTATTATTTCTGTGATTCTACTGTGAACGACAGTGTGTAATCATCTGTGTGGTGTACCGGCAAATTTGCACAGGAAAACAAGCTCTGTGACCTACTGTCGAGCGTTTGCTACCTAACGCCCCACGGTAACTTCCAGAACTCGATTTTCTGGGATGAAATACTTTCAGTTCTTTTTAAACGCGAAAAACCTTATTCACCCCCCCCCCCTCTAAGGTTGGTCACTAGATCCAACAACTACATCTGCATGAATTTTGTGCATGGCTTACCTCGGTCACAACAGGGTAACGATGCGATTTTGGTGATCGTGGATCTTGACCAAAGTTGCGGAAGGAGGATAGCGTGGAGAAGCTGGTAGAATTATATGTTCGCAATATTGTGCGGTTGCACGGAATTCCAAAGAGTATTGTTAGTGATCGTGGTAGACGGTTTACGTCCAAGGATTGGAGACTAGTACAGAAGAGTCTGGACACAAAGCTCAAGTTTAGTATGGTTTTACACCCTCAAACCGATGGTTAAATGGAAAGGACGAATTGTACAATGAAGGATATGTTGGGAGTATGTACCCTTGATTTTGGGAAGAAGTGGTAAGATCACCTTTTCATGGTGGAGTTTGCCTATAACTATAGTTTCTAGGAAAATATCAAGATGACGATATACGAGGCTTTGTATGGAAGGTTGTGTCAAACACCGATGTCTTAGATAGAGGTGGGAGACACCAAGCTTTTGGAAAAAGAAGTGGTGGCCGATTCTTGTGAGTTGGTGCGAACAATTCAGAAGCGCATGAAGGTTGCTCATGATTGGCAGACGAATTATTTCAATGCGTGTCATAGGAACGTGGAGTTTGTGGTAGGCGACTGTGTGTATTTAAAGATTAAGTAATTCAAAGGTGTTTCACGGATTCGCCGACTCAAGAAGTTGAGTCCGGGGTTTTTGGAGTCGTTTGAAGTTGCGGAATGTATCAGAGAAGAAGCCTAAAGGTTAGCTTTGTCCCCAGAGTTGAGTGGATTACACAATGTATTCCACATTTAAGTGTTAAGAAAAGCCTTGGTGGAGGCAAGTGTTGTGGTTGAGTCAGCGGCCATGCCGATAGAAGAGGACTTGAGGACGAAAGTCCGTCCGGTTTACATAGAGGATTCAGAAGTTCGACAGTTGCAGAATAAAGAGGTTAAGCTTATGAAAGTGTGTTGGGATAACTGCGAGCAAGACGAATTCTCCTGGGAATGTGAGCAAGCAATGCGGGAAGACTTTCCAGAACTTTTTTGCTTCAGGTATGCTTGTTTTTTGAGTGCATGCTAAATTTCAGGGACGAAATTCTTCTAAGGGGGGAGGAGTAGTAACACCCCATTTTTCTAGAACTTGAGGCTCTGGGAGATACCGCGCGGCGATAGATTGCTATCACCAGGCGGTAGCCTTCTTTCATCGAGGCTGAGGCGTCGAGACGAATCATTGAGGCCAAGGCGTCGAGATGAATCATCGAGTTCTAGCGCGCGACGTTAGCTAGGTACCGCTCGACGGTAGCCCTTTTCGTCGAGTCCAAATCGTCAAGTCGAAAGCGTTGAGACAAATATGTTAAGAGGGCAATCGCGTAGTGGTAGTATTGATACCACTGGCGGTAGTGTCCGTTCTATAAGGGTAGGCGGCTCTGTGAGCTACCGCAACGCGGTAGGTAGCTACCGCTCGGCAGTAGCAGACGGAAGCAATTTCGTAACTGCTGAGTTTAGGTCGTCTGATTTGTCTTGGGATGTAATCCAATGACCCGGGACGTTCAGTCCAAGCGGCTTAAGTAAGGCTAAAGGGCTCTATTCCTCTCATCTTCCCTTTCGAGTGAGAGTTAGGGTTTTGGGAGAGTTTTAGAAGGAGGAAGAAAAAGAGCATCTTCCGCCATTGACGAAGCTCCGAGGCTCCATTCGTCGATCCGAGGCCAGATCCGTTGAGAGGACTTGAAGGCAGACACTTTCATCCATGCAAATCGAGATCTCCATGACTAGGAAGAGGAGTCGTAAGGTAAAGACATTTCTCCTCTCGATTTTTAGGATGCGTGCATGACATATGTTTCGTTTTTTCTTTCTTTCAAGAATTTAGGAACTAGATCTCTCAAATGAGAGGGGTACGGGTCACCATGGTTCAAGAGGAGCCATTGGGTCAATTGTGTCTGTCCCCGGCATGATGTTGCATTAGAAATCCGCTCTGTTAATGGATTAGGCATTGTGGGTGAAGCTGTAATCATGACCGGTGTTCTGATGTGGTGATGTTGCATAACGAGCACTAAGGATTTTGCTATAAATCCGTTTGCGGCAAGATGCCATTTGTGATGTACCCCCCCCCCTTTATTTCGTGCGAGAACAAATGGTGGATTAGGATGGAAAAGGTTATGTTTGTGCGAAGTATTGACTTTGTCTTTGTGGTCGATTGGCTATTCTATGACGTGCAAGTCATGTGTGGAGAGTGTCCCGGCAAGACAAGTCCCTTTCTGTGAAATGATGCGTGGATTACGGCAAGCGCACCGGTCGCACAAGTAATAAAGTTTGGGAATAAATCCCCGAGTGTCGGTCTCTTGAGGAACACAGTAAGGGATGAGTTAATGTCGAGGCGGACTTGAGATTGAAGTCCTCGGGTCGGATCTAAAAAGGGGGGTTTAGATGGTGGCGGAAACAGAAAGTAAAATCTACAAGCTACTCCTATGCAACGCCGCTATGCGATGCTTCGCCAGGCGGGATGGAAGACTAGTCGGGCCGCTATGCACCGAATCGCTCGGCGGATGGAAGAGTAGGCTAGCGGATGAGGTGGAGAGAACGGCGGAAATCCTACTATGCAGGCCGCTATGCACTGCTTCGCCAGGCGGGATGGAAACTACACGGGCCGCTATGCACCGAATCGCTTGGCGGATGGAAGAGTAGGCTAGCGGATGAGGTGGTTAGAACGGCGGAATGAGGGTCGTGAGCACCTCTTCGCAACGCACGCCACTAGCAATTGCTAGTGCGGCAAGGGTGGATGGTGGTGGATGGAATATGGCGCACCTCAAGTAAATATAACACAAACACTAACTCACATAGACATGAATAAGAGTAAATGTTAACTACAAATAAACATTCTTCATCAATACATGGAAAATAACTAAGCTAACAACAACAAGAGGAAGAGGTGTGCGAATCGACCGAATCCGAAGCCTTGTTGAGGGTTCACGGTTGGAATCCCGGGTTGTCAATCCGAGTCCAAGCTCGGTCCTCAACTGCGTCCGGGGTAGAGGAGGCTGTCACTCACTCCCAATGGACCCGTCTTCTTCGTTGAAATGACCCGTAGATTGCGGCTCCAGCTCCTCCTAGCTTGATGGAGAAAGCTAGGTCAAAACTCCGCTTGAAGCTCTAGGATGAAGGAGGAGGCCGAGAGGAAGCTCCGGCGTTGATTTGGCGTTGAAAGCTTGCCCGGAGACCCTCCCTAAGGTGGGAGATGGAGGAAGACGGCGGAAACCCTCGTCCGAGACGAAGAACGGCGGAAAATCGCGAGAGATTGATCGGTCTCAAAAATAGGGCGGAACCTGCGTATTTATAGAAAGCAGAAATAAACAGCGCGCACGATCACTGGCGCACGACCAATGGTCGTGCGCGATATGGTCAGTGATCGTGCGATATGGAGGCAGAAAAGTGGAAAAAGATGTCATGACTGCGCACGACCGGCAACGCACGAGCAGTGATCGTGCGCGGTATGGCTGGTGATCGTGCGATATGGCGGGACAAAACTTTCCCAGGAGAGGTCATGACTGCGCACGACCGATGATCGTGCGCCAAAGAGGTCGATGGTCGTGCGTGGGCAAAAACGCACGACCATTGACTCCTTTGCCAAAAATGGGGAAAGTTCGATGCCGGACGCCCACACGATCCCAGAACCTGCAGGAAAACTGGACGGGATGTCGATCATGGCAGTCACAGACATAAATAATATGCAAGCAAAAAGGGAAAATACACACACACACAGAAATAGGCTAAAAGAGTGCACAAGACGTGGAAAACCGTAGCGAACCAAAAGAAGTGCAAATGACGCTAAACGGTGTGCAAAGACGAGAAAATAAGCCTAGATGAGTCCAAAAATAGGTATATAAAGAGGACTCATCACACCCCCAGACTTAACCGTTTGCGCGTCCCGAGCAAACAAAACCTAAGCAGACAGGGAAAATGAACTAGCTAGCAAAGAAATTGCAAAACGGAGTACCATGCGAAGTCGCATGCTCGCGTGCATAAAAATAAAGTAGAGGAAATTCTTAAGTATACAAAATATTTTATATTTTTCACAATGCGTAACAAAAAATTTATTATTACTCAAAAGTAGAATCACGGTGAATCATCCGGTCCCTCGTAGGAAGAAAGTAGGCAGGCCACTAAGGTGAGCATTGCCGAAGACCGGGGCTTGGGATCACCTCCAAAGGAATCCACCAGTGTCGGGGACCATAAGCTTGCCCGTTCGCACTCTCTCCACGGCACTAGTCAACTCAAGCGCAAGTCCGTAGGACTTCGGGTAATAATGGGGCTTGGGTTACGGTGAGGAAAACAAGGGTAAACATGAAGGGTATGCACCTAACCCAAATGAGCTAACGTACAAAACTAGTACCCGCTGCCCACAAAATAAACACGGGTGCACCACACCCCCAGACTTAACTTTACAACATGGGTGTGTGCACGCCTACTCCAAATCAAAAGCATCTCCAAAAAGATTTTCAATCAAACTTTTTCTTTCTCTTTTTCTTTTCTCTTTTTCTCTTTTTCAAATATTTTTCTTTGTAAACTTTTTCTTTTCACAATATACAATTTCAGCAAATAAAACTTGGGCGCGCTTCCACATTTTCATGAATAAAAAAATACCACATCACAACCCAACATGAAAATATAAAACACTAGGCTCGACTTGGGTGTGCGACTAGGATCAGCTATGAGGCTTTGGTGAATATAGTGGAGCTGAATCAAAAGGAAGGGTAGGCACAACGGGGCTAGCAAGGGCGATGATAGGAATGGGTACAAAGCTCAACCGGGCCAAAAGGTGGCCTACATCACTCTCACGCTAGACTAACCATGTACCAATGCTTCAAGAATAGCTTAGGGCAAGTTCTTAGCAACCGAGAAAGATAATCCTTCCTCCCGACTCAAGCAATACGAGTCTAGTGGCGGCTACACACATTCCTACGCTACCGTTTGATTCACACCGGATTCACCAACTTTTGAGTAGAATAAGAAATATGTACGCAAATAGAAAAATATAAAACTATAAGCATACGAAAAAATTAAATCTACACAAATTTCTATACAAAACGAGAGCAGTTGACTAGAAACACAACAAGGCCAACATTTTACTCCGTCGCACAATCCTAAACTAGCATAGAAATTTTCCAAATCTAACAAAGATACAAGTTCAACTCGCGGCACGGTAACAGCTAAGCACGCGATCATGTGGGTGTAGTGGTGTGCGATGCAATGAACATAAACAAAATAAAATACGAAAAGCTTCTAGTATGCAAAAGAAATGTGCACGTGCAAAAGGTAAACATGCTCTCCCCCAGACTTAAACTAAACTACACAGTAAATGATATAGAAATTAAAATCAGAATGAGCTAAGGGAAGAGGTTACCCAATGCTCAGCTAGTGAGCATACCAGAAGACGCGTGAAAACTAGAAGCAGGCCCGCCATACGAAGAATCACAACCCCGCCAATGCGTAGTTTCCATGAATACCTGCAGGGGTGAGCTCCGCAAAAACAAAAGAAAAATATACAAAAAGAAAATACTAAAATAAACTGACATAAAAAAAATAAAAATACAGAAAATGAAAGATAAGTACTGGGGTTATTGTCATCCCAGCACGACTTATTCAACAATAGAAAAGTTCTAGCTAATGGGCCTATGAAAAGAAAAGTGCACAGGTAACTGTTCTAATATCCGTGTCGGTAACGGGTACCGATACGGCGATAGCACAGTTACCCCTCTACCTGAGTAATAATACCTGCGACGCACAGGTAGAGGAAATAGGAAGTAAGATGAGGAGGAGCACTGGTCCTCACTCATCTCACCACAAAACAAATCCTTGCCTAGCAAGGTATCGTCCACCACAAGCTCGTTGGGGGCGAAGGTGTAGGCAGAGGCTTCAACTACAAAAGGAGTAGGAAACTCCTCATGCAAGCTGAGGCACTCGCCGACAACCTGAGCGCAAGGCTCAATGTCAACCCAACTCACCTGCAGGGAGTCAACCCGCACAGGCGCAGAAGGAGAAGGGGGGTCAAGGAATAACGGAGAAGAAAAACTAAAAGAAGCGGAAATAGGGAGAGTGATCCCGGAATCACTCTCAGCAGGATCCAAACATAGATCACTGTCGGTGTCATGTGAGTCATGGCGAGGGGGAACTGAGACCACGAGGTCCTCGGTGGTGGTTTGGACCCCCTCATCCAACAAGGAAGTAGAAACCTCCTCGCCAGCAAGGATTTCCTCAACACACCTCGGTACGTCACGGTGTTCCAAGACATAGTACTCACCATTGATGAGAACAATGTCCTCGTCACACCACGACGCATCCTCATGTTCCCAATCTCCAAAGGGCACAACATCATCAACCAACTCACTAGAAAGGGGAGTAGGTAATTCATGCAAAGAAAGCGGAGGAGCAACATCATCAGAGATAATATGCGCAGGTTCCTCCGGGGGTGAATCAAAAATAGGGGAAGAAGGTATAGAGGGTGACAGTACCACGATATCATCACATCGATCAGTGGAAAGTCTGATGGGTGTATCCACAGCAGTCCCCCATAGACAAGGTGGTACGGCGGATACATCCTCAGAATCAGAAGGAGCGGCCATTTGAGAGGTGGATGAGACGATCCGGATATCCGGTTCATCATCCGCCTCCAACTAGCGTTGAAATTCTGCGCAATCTTTCAACACATGGTCGGCGCTATGACAACACAAACACCGTTTTCCATTACTCCTCGGTCCAGGTGGGACCGGAGAGGAATATGAAAAAGGTGAAGGCGGAGAAGAGTAGTGACCATAAGACTGAGGTACGGTGTATGAAGTACCATAAGACAACGGTGCTCCATACACTGAACCACGAGAATTATGCTCCCATTCTTCAGTGGGGCACTCATCACTGTTATGCCTATAATCCCCGCACCAACGGCAACGAATATTCGCATAAGAATACATGGTGCAGCAAGAAAGAATTCACCACAAGAATTTTCTAAGCAAAAATTAAGTACTCGCAAGCAAATAAAGAGTGGAACAGCCTGCTATAGCAAAATAAAAACTAGAAAGGGAATAAAATAAAATAAAAACAACAACTAAAAACCAAAACAAAAATAAAACATGAAATATACAAATGGAAAGGGCAACTATCTAAATCTTCCTCTCCAAAAACTCAAACGACTGTGTTCCCCGGCAACGGCGCCAAAAACTTGATGCGTGGATTACGGCAAGCGCACCGGTCGCACAAGTAATAAAGTTTGGGAATAAATCCCCGAGTGTCGGTCTCTTGAGGAACACAGTAAGGGATGAGTTAATGTCGAGGCGGACTTGAGATTGAAGTCCTCGGGTCGGATCTAAAAAGGGGGGTTTAGATGGTGGCGGAAACAGAAAGTAAAATCTACAAGCTACTCCTATGCAACGCCGCTATGCGATGCTTCGCCAGGCGGGATGGAAGACTAGTCGGGCCGCTATGCACCGAATCGCTCGGCGGATGGAAGAGTAGGCTAGCGGATGAGGTGGAGAGAACGGCGGAAATCCTACTATGCAGGCCGCTATGCACTGCTTCGCCAGGCGGGATGGAAACTACACGGGCCGCTATGCACCGAATCGCTTGGCGGATGGAAGAGTAGGCTAGCGGATGAGGTGGTTAGAACGGCGGAATGAGGGTCGTGAGCACCTCTTCGCAACGCACGCCACTAGCAATTGCTAGTGCGGCAAGGGTGGATGGTGGTGGATGGAATATGGCGCACCTCAAGTAAATATAACACAAACACTAACTCACATAGACATGAATAAGAGTAAATGTTAACTACAAATAAACATTCTTCATCAATACATGGAAAATAACTAAGCTAACAACAACAAGAGGAAGAGGTGTGCGAATCGACCGAATCCGAAGCCTTGTTGAGGGTTCACGGTTGGAATCCCGGGTTGTCAATCCGAGTCCAAGCTCGGTCCTCAACTGCGTCCGGGGTAGAGGAGGCTGTCACTCACTCCCAATGGACCCGTCTTCTTCGTTGAAATGACCCGTAGATTGCGGCTCCAGCTCCTCCTAGCTTGATGGAGAAAGCTAGGTCAAAACTCCGCTTGAAGCTCTAGGATGAAGGAGGAGGCCGAGAGGAAGCTTCGGCGTTGATTTGGCGTTGAAAGCTTGCCCGGAGACCCTCCCTAAGGTGGGAGATGGAGGAAGACGGCGGAAACCCTCGTCCGAGACGAAGAACGGCGGAAAATCGCGAGAGATTGATCGGTCTCAAAAATAGGGCGGAACCTGCGTATTTATAGAAAGCAGAAATAAACAGCGCGCACGATCACTGGCGCACGACCAATGGTCGTGCGCGATATGGTCAGTGATCGTGCGATATGGAGGCAGAAAAGTGGAAAAAGATGTCATGACTGCGCACGACCGGCAACGCACGAGCAGTGATCGTGCGCGGTATGGCTGGTGATCGTGCGATATGGCGGGACAGAACTTTCCCAGGAGAGGTCATGACTGCGCACGACCGATGATCGTGCGCCAAAGAGGTCGATGGTCGTGCGTGGGCAAAAACGCACGACCATTGACTCCTTTGCCAAAAATGGGGAAAGTTCGATGCCGGACGCCCACACGATCCCAGAACCTGCAGGAAAACTGGACGGGATGTCGATCATGGCAGTCACAGACATAAATAATATGCAAGCAAAAAGGGAAAATACACACACACACAGAAATAGGCTAAAAGAGTGCACAAGACGTGGAAAACCGTAGCGAACCAAAAGAAGTGCAAATGACGCTAAACGGTGTGCAAAGACGAGAAAATAAGCCTAGATGAGTCCAAAAATAGGTATATAAAGAGGACTCATCATGAAACTGACAAGAACTCCAAGCTTTGGACAATCCCGGGCGATGAAGCTCGCGAGCGGGTGGGGTCAAGAAAGGGTTCTTAACATCAGTTTGTTTGTGTGACGGAACTGATATGAGAGTCAGAACTTATAAGCAATCACAGGTTCTGAGACCCACAAGCGGGTGGGGCCTAGGCAAGAGTTCCGTGTTGCGGCCTGAGCGCCGATGGGGAAAATTGGAAGTACCCGTATGATTGCGGCTTGAACGCCGATGGAGGAAATTGGAAGTACCCATATGATGTGATGTGATGATGTGTGATGATGTGTTAGATTCAAATGCACATAAACATAGAGAGTAATATAATAGGTTTGGATGTCCCATACAACAAACATGTTTCTAGGTTTAGCATTTAATAAAAATGGACCTACAATGCAGCATGTATGGAAACTTGGCCGGAAATCAGGTGAGCTTCCTACCCTCTCCCTTGGTGCTAGATCTTTAGATCAAAAGAATAGGAGATACATCGGCTCAAGAGAGCTTGATTGGAAGTTAATGGAGATTTCCTTGGTAAAGACCATGCTAGGACATTTGTCATAGGGCTAATGTTGTCTTCAACCGTTCCTCTCTTCATTATGAGGACGACAAACTCAGTTTCGTGAAGAGTAGTGGTCTATTGTGGATGAATAAGGGAGGAGGGAGAGTGGAATGTATTTTGCATGATGGCTAGAGTAAGAAGATGAACCGATGTCGGTCATCCGTCTTTACGATGCGTGCAACATTCTGTACAAAAATCTATTTTCTGTGTGCAACAAACGTCAAGACCATTTTAGTCATGATCCAGTCTGATGCAGGTTTTGGGCTCAACACAAAAGTTGTAGCCCTCGGAAAGACCTTTCCAACGAATGGTTACAAGTTTTTATAGGAGCTCTGTAGCTCCAGGAATGTTCAGTCAAAGTTGCTGCACTATAGCAACGTGTGTGCAGGCTGCATTCGTTTTAGGTGTATACGACTGGACTGAAATCCGATTTCGAGTGCGATGGATTTGGAATTGGACCCCGGGCTCAATGCGGAAGTTGTAGCCCTTGAAGATACCTTTCCGATTTGGGGTTGCTTGTAATTATTGGTAGAATGTAACTTTTAAAAATCCGGTTTAAGTAAATCATGACGCGTAGTCGCGATGTCATAATAATTGATGATTACTTTGTTATGAATTGATTATTTGGGAGATTGGATGGCGGATAACGGATGGTATTATGATCACATCTTTGCATGTTTAATAAATTTGGGAGTAACATATGTTGTGATGATTTGCAGGTTTATGAAATGGGCTCTATTGAGATGATCGAAATGGTATAAATGAAGTACACATTTTTGATTATAAGGAAAGAGTCGGATGAGGTATACTCCATGTCCATGTGATATGTTGAATCTTGATCTCAAGTATTGAAGGGATGACTAGAGTTGTCCACTGCTTAGAGTTGTGTCTCCCTACGGGTAGCAGTGTGGAACTAGCGTGGTGTATAAGGTGGCTTGCCACCTGTGCTAAAGGTGAACCCTTGAGTGTTTGGGAGTATGAAAATGTGAAAGAGTTATAGGTGCGTGTGTTTGTGTCCGCACGAGATTGTTATGATCATAAGGGACTCAGTGTGGAGCCCTTGCATGCTTTTGAGCACAGGATTGATATGTTGAGAGGGGACTCAGTTGGATCCCTCAGATATTTGATGGCATGTGATAGTTTAACTTTCAAGGCAGCCTAAACACCTAGAGGGGGGGGTGAATAGGTTCTGCTTCTCTTTCTAAAACTTCTAGGCAGAATTCAATTTAATAACTAATATAATAAACACAGCAATCACAGAAAACAAAAACATCACAGATTGCACTATGTTTTATAGTGGTTCCCCAAGGTCTGGGTACATCCACTTCCCCCTTCACCTATCTAGCAGTATGCTAGATTCGGCCAAACTTCCACTTATCTCAGATCAATAGATCTTACAACTCAGAACCCAACTGGTTCCTACAACTCAGGCACAACTGCCCTACCTCAGCCTTGCCCCAAGGCCTACAACTCAGAGAATATCCTTCTCCTACACTCAGGCAAACAGCCCTACCACTCAGAGTTCAACACTCTTACACTCAGCCTTTATAACATAGGCTTACAACTCAGATCTGTATAAACAAATCCTACAGAAATATAGAAAAGATTGTTTTAATTGTCTTGCCAAAGTTGAGAGAGAAAAGGCAATGACAATTCTTGATCAGCTGATGCAATCAACTGTTTCTTAGCCTTCTTCAAAGCTTCTTGAAAATGTACTTAGCTGAGTTGATTCCAAACAGCTTCTTGAGAATCCACTGGTGGATTCTTTCTTCTTCTTCAAATTCTGACTTGATCTCTCTCTATCCAGAACTTTGAATGATTCTTCTGAATTCTAATTAGAACTCTTCTTAGATCTATCCTTAGATAGTCTTCTTAGATCTCCCGGAGAAGATCTTCTTAAGTGCCTATCACTTTCTTGAAATGAGTAGAATTGTAATCCTTCTCCACTTTCTGATCCAATGTATTTCAAAAGGTCAGTTCTATATGTTTTTTTTTCCTTCTGAATCTGTCTATTTATAGACATTCTTCATGGTAACCGGCTGATCCGGTTTCTAACCGTTTTCTGACAACTCTGACAACTTCAGTTAACCGGTGATAACCCACAGCTGTCAAGTCTTCAAACAAGTCCTGTGCCTTAGTCTTGAATCACAAGTTGTTGAAACAGTCTGTCAGAAAGTGTCGAGACAATCTGTCTATTTGTGTCGACATAATTGACTTTGGTGTCGACACAGTCTTCAGTGATGTCGACTAAGTTGCCTTTGAGTCGACACAGCTTCTTCTGCAAATAACTTGATCTTGACTCTTCAGTGTGTCGACACAAGTCCTGTGTGTCGACACAATTGTTGTAGAATCATAACTTTAGTAAGTGTCGACTTAGCCTTCAGGTGTCGACACATTCATTTTTTTTTTAACTCTGCTATTATGTGTCGACTTAATCACAATGTGTCGACACATTCTGCTGGTGTCGACTAACTTGAGGTCGACTATTTTCTTCTGTGTCGACACATTCAGATGATGTCGACAATCTTGAGATCAACTATATTCTTCTGTGTCGACACATTCTCCCAATGTTTGAGGTCGACGCTTTTCTTCTGTGTCGACACAATTTCCCAGTATTGTGTCGACTCTTTTTCTGTGTCGACACAAATTCCCAGTGTTGTGTCGACTTACTTCTTCTGTGTCGACACTTTTTCCCAGTGTAGTTGTAGACTAACTGCTATGTGTCGACACTGCTTCCCAGTGTTGTGTCGACTATTTTCTTCTGTGTGTCGACACTGCTTCCTTTGTGTCGACACTTGGACTTAGAATTTTTCTGCATACTTTATCAATTCTCCACCTGCACATGTCAACTTAAAACAACATCAAATACACCTTGATGTATATCATTGAGCTAAGTTGGGCTTCTTCAAATCAGGTACACATTTTCCAATGTACCCAACAATCTCCCCCTATTTGGAGAAGTCATAACCCCTATAGCCAATGATATACACCATTTATAAACAGTACTAAATGATGATTAATGACATAGCAGGAATACTTTAAATATAAACAAAACATAACATAGAATAATTCATCACAGAATGCACATTATAATATGCCAAACAACATTTTGTTTATAACAGGGTAATGTTTGATTACAAAGTTTTACATTTGATGAGTACATCACAACATTACAAAATATTTAAAACAAAATCAGGATTGATCAGGCTCTCTAATCATAATCCTTTTGCCAGACTGAATTGTAGCTGTCACAGGAGCTTCTGATTCTTCAGCTAACTTCTTTCCTTTAAGATCAGCCTTCTTCTGAGCTTCTTCCTTGATCCTTTGCCTTTCAAAATAATGGAAAGGCTTTGGGAAGTATTTGCTTGGCTCCTTAGCATCTGATGGCAGTCTTCCCAGCTTGGCTTTCCTTCTGAATTGTACAATTGCCTCTTGCCTTGCCTCATACTTCTGCCATTCAATTTCATTGTACCACTTTCCTCTCTCATGAACTTTATCTTGTACAGCTTTCCATGCAGTGAGTATGATGTTCCTTGAAGTAGGACTCCACTGCTCATAATCTGGCTTCAGTACAGCCTGCTCTCTGAATTTCTTCTTTGCCAATAGAGCATCCTGCTGTTCTTTCAGAGTAGCCTCAGGCTTATCAACTTTTCCAAAGACAATATTAGTAACCTCCTTTGGAGGACTATACATTCCTTGAACTTTCTGATCAATCAAGTCAAAATCTGGAGGGGGGTATATGACTTGGGCAACCTCAGGTTGATTGCCTTCAAGTAGATTAGATTGTATTCCTGACTCAGCTACCATAGCATCATCACACAATGGGGGATATCCCAAAGTGGCTCGTATGCTATTGGTCACCCACTTGGTGTGCTCAGAGCCTGCATGAATTAGCATCCTCTCCCCCTTTATGGCTTCTCTTGATACATGATCTCTAAGATCTTCTTTTTGAAATCGAATTTGGCCATCCAAATAATTCACTCCCTCCTTGAAAAATGGTCTTAACTTTTGAAGCTTTTCAGATATTTCCTTTTGAGAGGTTGTGATGGCAGTCTTAACAGATGCAATAGCAGCCTGAAAATTCTTATCAAATTCTTCCATTTCTTTGGCTCTATCTGCAGGCATCCCTGGAACAATCTTCTTCACCTCTTTAATGATCTCATTATGAGATTCAGTTAAATTGTCATTCATTCTGATTTGATTTTCCAGAACATAACTTTGCTTCAAAGCAATATCATCCACCTTTGTAGAGATAGCCTCCTGTTGTTTAGCCAGATAAACTACAGCATTGCCACCCTTGTGGAAGCAATCTGTCATTTCAGTTTTATGCAAGTTTACTTGAAATTGGATGGACTTGATATCCTGAGCTAAGTCAAACTGAACTGACTTGCTATTTTCATCAACATACTTTTCCAGAGCCATCCTTTGGTCATCCAATTTTACTTGAAGATCTACCATAAATTTATTATAATCAAAGGCTGGAGAAACTTGTGGAGTTGTGGTCTGTAATGCCTGCTTATAGTTCTTGCTTCTTCTCTTAAAGACAACAAGTTTTCTTTTCTTAGCCACCCTGGCTTCTTCAGTTTCTGTGTCAGAGGAAGTATCTACATGAATTCTTGCTTGTGGATGATGAATTGTATCTGTTCCAGGGAGTTGTTGCTCAGCTTCAACATCCACAGGCTCATCCTCAACCTGTGTTTCCACAGCAGCTTCCTGATCAACGTCCATTCCTATGGACTTCTCAATATCTGGTCCACCTCCTTCTTTATCAGCAGCAGTATCAACATCTGGGAATAATTCCTTCATAGTAAATTCCAGTTGAGTGGTCACTTCTGCAGCAGTTAAATCTTGAGATATGTTTAACTGTGCTTCCTTTTGGACTTGCACCTCAATATTTGTAGTGGCAGGAGTAGGTGTGGACACTAACTCCCCCTGAACCTTTGGAGCTGAAGTGGAAACTGGCTCCCCCTGCATCTGTGCAGGTGTTGATACTTCCTGGACCACAGTTGAGTCAAGCTGTGTCCCTTCTTGTACTTGTTCAGATTCTTGATTTGGTGTAGGGGATTGCATAGGGGTGTCTGGCCTGCTCTCTTCAGGCACATCCTTGGACAGCACCCTATCCCACCTGGAGAATAATCTCATATCCATTCTTCTCATATGGTTAATCTTACTCCCTTGCAGCTGCTGCATCACATCAGGAATCACTCTAGTGAAGTACATGCTCATAATCCTAGCCATGTTAGGCTTCTTGATTCCCTCTTTGATCTTGTCAAAGAGCACTCCTGACCAATCAGTAGGAATAGTAAAAACTATCCTGGTCATCAGGCTGAACATATAGGCAGAAATCCTATCATGTCCACCTGTCTTGCAGAGGATTACCTTTCCAACTACTTCAGACAAGAACTTCCCTTGCTGATTCATTCCCTTTCTGTTGAATGCAGCTCCAATCTTCAATCCTGAATCCAGGCCACACCATTGAAGGGCTTCCCTTGTCTTAGATATAGGAACTTCCTCTTCATTATCAACCACTTGCAGTTGGAAGATCTTTCTTAAACTTCTTTGATTAATCTTTACCTTCGTCCCTTGAACAGTGGACTTAATCTTGAGGCCAGTAGAATGGACTGATGCAGAGATAAAGAACTCGTGCACCTCCTTCTTCCAGATCTTAGTTGGTTCTGAAATGAGAAATTCTAACCCTGATGCAGAGAGAAGGGTGATAACTCCTTGAACATCAGGCGGCGCCTCTGCAAAGGCCTGGCACACTAACTCATATCCTTCATTGATGTTATCTTCAATCCTTGGCGCCATCGTTGTGTCGAGAAAGCTTGAGAGAAGAGAGAAAGAAAGACTGTCGACACAGGGTTTGAGTCTCGAAAACCTTGAAAGCGTGTCGACACAAAGAGCTTTTGACCTATTTATAGCTTCTGTTGAAAGAAGTTCAAAGGGCGCCAAAAACAGTCTAAATGTGTCGACACAGACGGAATGTGTCGACACAGGCTTCTATTAACTCGACATTTCTTCAGCCTACTATGTGTCGACACCAATTTGTGGTTATGTCGACACCTTGGATACATAGTAGAAAGACAGAAATTCTGTGTCGACACTAAGGACAAGTGTCAACACATATTCTCTGTGTCGATACAATATTTCTGACTTGTCGACATAATTTCTCTGAGTCGACACATTATTACTGAATGTGTCGACACATTCTTACTTAGCCAATTTCTGTAACTTCAATGTGTCCTTTTTAACACTTGATTATGTTGTTACTACTTTTACTTACTTATAAACCATTTCAATAGCATTGTTAATGATTTTGTTTAATACATTAATTAATGGTTAACATACCTAATTCAATTTTGAATTTATTGAATTTGGTTTCATCTAAAGGCTTAGTAAATACATCTGCTATTTGATAATCTGTTTTTACAAATTCCAATGAGATGTCACCTTTTTCTACATGTTCTCTAAGAAAATGATATTTGATTTCTATATGCTTAGTTCTACTATGAGAAACTGGATTATTAGCAATAGAAATAGCACTCTTAGAATCACATAAAAGGGGTGTTCTACTTACCTGAATACCATAATCTTTAAGCTGATGCTGCATCCATAATAGCTGTGCACGGCAGCTTCCAGCAGCAATATACTCTGACTCAGCTGTGGAAATTGCCACACTAGTCTGTTTTTTACTACTCCAAGATATTAGTCTTCCTCCCAGGAATTGACAAGTACCTGTAGTACTCTTTCTATCCTCTCTACATCCTGCAAAATCTGCATCTGAATAGCCTGTTAGTTGAAAATCTCTATTCCTAGGGTACCAAAGACCTAGAGTAGGAGTGCCCTTTAGATATCTCAGAATCCTTTTGACTGCAGTATAATGAGATTCTTTAGGGCAGGCTTGGTACCTAGCACAGACACATGTTGCATACATAATGTCAGGTCTACTAGCAGTGAGATATAGTAGAGACCCAACTATTCCTCTATACAATGATTCATCAACAGGTTTACCTGCCTCATCTTTGCATATTGGCATACTTGTCCCCATAGGAGTTCTCATGGAGGAGGATGACTCCATACCATATTTCTTAATTAATTCCTTGGTGAACTTAGACTGGGATATGGACAATCCATCATCAGTCTGTCTTACTTGGAGTCCCAAGAAGAACTTAAGTTCTCCCATACTGCTCATCTCAAACTTCCCTTGCATAAGTTTGGCAAACTTTTTACAAAGGTTGTTTTCAGTAGATCCAAAGATTATGTCATCAACATAGATCTGGACTAAGATGATCTTTCCTTTGGATTCCCTAAGGAATAGAGTTTTGTCTATCTTTCCTCTTGAGAATTTATTCTCAATGAGGAAGGTAGACAGGGTTTCATACCAAGCCCTTGGAGCTTGTTTTAACCCATACAAAGCTTTCCTAAGCTTATACACAGAATCAGGTTTAAGAGGATCTACAAAACCTGATGGCTGCTCTACATATACTTCTTCTTTAAGATCACCATTCAGAAATGCTGACTTCACATCCATCTGGTATACTTTGAAGTCTTGGTAGGCTGCATAGGCAAGGAACATTCTGATTGCCTCCAGCCTTGCTACTGGAGCAAAGGTTTGATCAAAGTCAATCCCTTCTTCCTGCCTGTATCCTTTTGCAACCAATCTTGCTTTATTCTTTACTATTATTCCATTTTCATCTAGCTTGTTCCTATAGATCCACTTAGTTCCAATTATGTTGTGGCCTCTTGGTTTAGGAACAAGCTCCCAGACTTTGCACCTTCTAAATTGATTCAGCTCCTCTTGCATAGCATCAATCCAGTGCTGGTCTTGGATAGCTTCTTCAAACTTCTTAGGTTCCATTTGGGACAAGAAACTAGAATGCAAAACTGTGCTTTGATTTCTGCTTCTAGTTTGCACTCCTTGTCTTGGATCACCAATTATCTGATCAGTAGGATGATCTCTTAGATATCTTATAGCTGGAGGTAGATTCCCTTCAGGTTGTGCATCTCCAGCTTCTTCATTCTGCTGTTCCTCTTGGTTTTCATCAGCTTCCATTATCTCTTGTACTCCCCCTGGACAGCAGCCTTCATTTTCCAATGCTCCCTCTTCCTTTGAAGCTTCAGCAATGGAGAGCTTGTCCATCTTCTTGCTTATACCTGTTGAGTCATTTGATCTACAAGACAACTCACAATTGATTAATCTTGTTTCATCAAATACAACATGCACAGATTCTTCAACAACTTGAGTAGTTAAGTTGAAGACTCTATAGGCCTTACTATTTGTGCTGTACCCAACAAATATCCCATCCTGGGATTTGGCAGCAAACTTAGTCAAATATGACTTGCCATTGTTAAGTATATAGCATTTGCAACCAAAGATCCTAAAATAGGATAGGTTTGGTTTTCTGCCTTTCACAATCTCATAGGGAGTCTTTCTGTGGCCTTTGGTGATAGAAGCCCTATTGATGACATGACAAGCAGTGTTAACTGCCTCAGCCCAAAAATATTCTGGGAGAGAGGTGTCACTCAATAGAGTTCTACCAGCTTCAATTAATGTTCTATTCTTTCTTTCAGCAATACCATTTTGCTGAGGTGTTCTAGGTGAGGAGAACTCTTGGAAAATCCCAAAGTCTATACACAAGTTTGTTATGCTTTCAGATTGAAACTCAGTACCATGGTCACTTCTAATTTTGACCACTGTACTATTCAGTTCATTCTGAATTTGCTTTACAAAATTAAATAATACACTTGGGGTTTCAGATTTTTGTCTCAGAAAGAACACCCATGTAAATCTAGAATAGTCATCTACAACCACTAGAGTGTAGACCTTCCTACCTAGACTGTGAACTGGCATAGGACCAAAAAGATCCATATGCAAGAGGTATAAGCACCTCACAGAATCCTTGTTTTCAAGGCTTTGAAATGAGGTTTTTGTCTGTTTGCCCTTTTGACAAGCTGAGCATACCCCTTCCTTTATACACTTAACTTGAGGCCCATTCCTCACTAGTTCTTTACTAAAGAGTTGGCCAATTGTCTTGTAGTTTAGATGAGCCAATCTCTTGTGCCACTTAACACAATGAGAAGCATTGTCATCAGCTACAAGACAAATGGGGGATGCCTTATTCTCACATTCAAAATTAAGGCAATACACATTTCTCTTCCTATACCCAGTCAATATGATCTCTTGATCACTTGACCTTTTGATATGACATCCATCCTTACCAAATGAAATATCATATCCTAGATCACTCAGCTGGCTTATGCTTATTAGATTATGTTTCAAACCTTTTACATAGGCCACTTGGGTGATAGTAATTAGGTTTGAAGAGATGTTACCAAATCCTTTGATGACTCCTTTTTCAGATCCACCAAAGATCACTTTATGTCCATCTTTGACAGATGAATACTCCTTCAGCAGCCCCTTTTGTTCCAGTCATGTGCCTGGAACAACCACTATCCAAGTACCATATAGGGGCATGGTAACTTGGATTCACCTGCAATACAGAATTACTTACCCTTAGAACCCAAGTAAGTCTTGGGTCCTTGGTTCAGGTTAGCCTTAATAAAGTTATCATAACCTCTTCTAACAGGTAGACTCTTATTCTTTATAACACTTGTGTTATACCAGCAGTCCAATGCAAAATGACCCCTCTTGCCACAGCACCAACATTCAAACTTATTGTATCTAGATCTAGATACATCCTTGTCAGAAGCATTTCTATTCATTGCTGGTGCTGTTGCAACTTCACCTACTGATTTCTTAAAACCATAGGGTTTATGACCATAGGTAGGCCTGCTTGCCTTAACACCCTTGTTCTTCAGAACATTTGTCTTAATATGATCCTGAATGTCTTCATGATCATATATGTTAGAAGGCACTTTCTCCTTACCAAACCTTATGGGGACTGAAAGGTTTAGTGGCTGAATAGGGGCTTTGCCTTTCCTCTTGAATCTGCCAGCCCTGGAGTTACCCTTAAATCCTAATCCAGCCTTACCCTTCTGAGTGACAAATTCATCTATCAAGGGTAAGACAGATTTTGGCTTAGAGTAACTAGCCACTAAATCCCTTTCAATTCTAAGTCTGTCCTCCAGACTCTTTACTTGATCATTAGTATAATTAATTGTGCCCATCTGAATAATAGTTATATTCTTCAGCTTGGCAATTTCAGCTAACTTTTGATCAAGGACTTTTTCTAACTCAGTTGTTGCAACCCTTAGATCAGCAATTTCCTGAGCCTGTGATTTAACCAGGTTCTTGCTTTTCTTAAGGGCCTGCAACAGGTCCCCATACTTGTCTATCAATTGATAGACATCTCCTTCAGATCCAGATACATCTTCATCACTTGATGCAGATGTAGCTGATTCTTCACTTGTATTACAAACAGATGTACAAGAAGGACAGTTTACCTCATTAGAACCAGACTGATTCTGGCATAGGTCCTCTTCTGATCTAGTCATCAAACCCATGCATTGATGTTCATTGATGGAGTCTAGCAACTGCATAAACTCCTCTTCCTCAGATGCAGCATATAATCCAATATATGCTTCAGCTTCAGATCCTGATTCTGAAGTTGACTGGTCTGACAGACTTTTATCTTTCTTTGCTACAAAGGATTTCTCCTTCTTGCCTTTCTGATAAGTCTTCTTCTTTTCTGAAGATTCCTTCCTTTTGTCAGGACAATCAGCCACTACATGTCCAGGCCAATTGCAACAATAGCAGACAATCTTTGAAGTAGTGGCTTTGCTGGGCTTTGACCTGCTTTTCTCTTTCCTTGATGACCTTCTCTTCTGATAATAGTCATCTACTTGCTGTGATGAGGAAGGCCTAGACTTCCATTGCTTCTTTTTCAAGAACCTTTGAAATTGCCTAGTGAATGCAGCAAAGTCTGCATCTGAATCACAGCTGACTGAACCCTTATCTGAATTTTCAGAACTACCTTCTTCAACTTCCTTAGGAGGAGATGGTGATTTCCTCCTATTCTTTCTAGTGGCTTCAGCATTAAATGCCACAGTCTTTTCTCTATGCTCTCCTCTTGAGTTTCTTTCCTCCTCCTTCCTTACCATAAGTTGCATTTCATAGGATAGCAACTTTCCAAATAGAGTTGGAGGAGATATCTCTGCCAATTTTGCCACTTCTCTTATGGCACAGATCTTTGTATCCCAATCCTTTGATAAGGATCTTAAGAATTTGTCATTCAGTTCATAGGTACTGAAGACTCTTCCATAGGATATTAGCTCATTCACAATTCTATAGAATTTCTTATAGCACTCAGTTATGCTATCAGATTTTCCTTGTCTAAAACTTTCATACTCCTGATTTAGCATAGATTTTCTGTCCAGCCTTACTTCTTCAGATCCCTCCATGTAGACAATCAATGTGTCCCACATCTCCTTGGAGGTCTTGCAGTGAATCAGATTCTGAAATGTTGAATCATCTATGGCACTGACAATGATGTTCTGTGCCCTTTTGTCCATGGTTGCCAAGATGATTTCATCCTTGGTCATTTCAGAATAAGTCTTTGGTGTTTGGATATTTGCATCAAGAACAGATATCTTCATTGGTATGAAGGGGCCTTCCTGTACTGTGATGTAAATCCTTGGGTCAGATGCTTCCATAAACAATCTGACTCTTTCTTTCCAGATCCCAAAGATTTCCTTCTTACATATGGGTAATTTCATTGACCCTAGCTCCTTATGATTCTCTCCAGAACCCATCTTCTTGATTCTTGAATCTGCCTATCAGATCTTCCTCAGACTGTTAAGTCCTTTTTGAGGAACCTCCCTCTGATACCACTTGATAGTTTAACTTTCAAGGCAGCCTAAACACCTAGAGGGGGGGGGGGTGAATAGGTTCTGCTTCTCTTTCTAAAACTTCTAGGCAGAATTCAATTTAATAACTAATATAATAAACACAGCAATCACAGAAAACAAAAACATCACAGATTGCACTATGTTTTATAGTGGTTCCCCAAGGTCTGGGTACATCCACTTTCCCCCTTCACCTATCTAGCAGTATGCTAGATTCGGCCAAACTTCCACTTATCTCAGATCAATAGATCTTACAACTCAGAACCCAACTGGTTCCTACAACTCAGGCACAACTGCCCTACCTCAGCCTTGCCCCAAGGCCTACA
Organism: Platanthera zijinensis; assembly: GCA_039513925.1. Taxonomy (NCBI): domain Eukaryota; kingdom Viridiplantae; phylum Streptophyta; class Magnoliopsida; order Asparagales; family Orchidaceae; genus Platanthera; species Platanthera zijinensis. Next base: position 152,167,510 of record CM077097.1, read on the forward strand.
ACTCAGAGAATATCCTTCTCCTACACTCAGGCAAACAGCCCTACCACTCAGAGTTCAACACTCTTACACTCAGCCTTTATAACATAGGCTTACAACTCAGATCTGTATAAACAAATCCTACAGAAATATAGAAAAGATTGTTTTAATTGTCTTGCCAAAGTTGAGAGAGAAAAGGCAATGACAATTCTTGATCAGCTGATGCAATCAACTGTTTCTTAGCCTTCTTCAAAGCTTCTTGAAAATGTACTTAGCTGAGTTGATTCCAAACAGCTTCTTGAGAATCCACTGGTGGATTCTTTCTTCTTCTTCAAATTCTGACTTGATCTCTCTCTATCCAGAACTTTGAATGATTCTTCTGAATTCTAATTAGAACTCTTCTTAGATCTATCCTTAGATAGTCTTCTTAGATCTCCCGGAGAAGATCTTCTTAAGTGCCTACCACTTTCTTGAAATGAGTAGAATTGTAATCCTTCTCCACTTTCTGATCCAATGTATTTCAAAAGGTCAGTTCTATATGTTGTTTTTTTTTCCTTCTGAATCTGTCTATTTATAGACATTCTTCATGGTAACCGGCTGATCCGGTTTCTAACCGTTTTCTGACAACTCTGACAACTTCAGTTAACCGGTGATAACCCACAGCTGTCAAGTCTTCAAACAAGTCCTGTGCCTTAGTCTTGAATCACAAGTTGTTGAAACAGTCTGTCAGAAAGTGTCGAGACAATCTGTCTATTTGTGTCGACATAATTGACTTTGGTGTCGACACAGTCTTCAGTGATGTCGACTAAGTTGCCTTTGAGTCGACACAGCTTCTTCTGCAAATAACTTGATCTTGACTCTTCAGTGTGTCGACACAAGTCCTGTGTGTCGACACAATTGTTGTAGAATCATAACTTTAGTAAGTGTCGACTTAGCCTTCAGGTGTCGACACATTCATTTTTTTTTTAACTCTGCTATTATGTGTCGACTTAATCACAATGTGTCGACACATTCTGCTGGTGTCGACTAACTTGAGGTCGACTATTTTCTTCTGTGTCGACACATTCAGATGATGTCGACAATCTTGAGATCAACTATATTCTTCTGTGTCGACACATTCTCCCAATGTTTGAGGTCGACGCTTTTCTTCTGTGTCGACACAATTTCCCAATATTGTGTCGACTCTTTTTCTGTGTCGACACAAATTCCCAGTGTTGTGTCGACTTACTTCTTCTGTGTCGACACTTTTTCCCAGTGTAGTTGTAGACTAACTGCTATGTGTCGACACTGCTTCCCAGTGTTGTGTCGACTATTTTCTTCTGTGTGTCGACACTGCTTCCTTTGTGTCGACACTTGGACTTAGAATTTTTCTGCATACTTTATCAATTCTCCACCTGCACATGTCAACTTAAAACAACATCAAATACACCTTGATGTATATCATTGAGCTAAGTTGGGCTTCTTCAAATCAGGTACACATTTTCCAATGTACCCAACAGCATGGCCAAGAGTAATTGCATGTGGTATGTGTTGACACGCGGTGTCATGATCCTGGGTTAAAGATAATGTGGCAGGTTAACGGGCTCGTCGGTTGTCATACCGACGGGACTTGATAGATAGACTTTGAGTAGTTGGGCTTGGTCCTTGGTTCTCATTCCCGAGGCTCCTTCCGTGCCAGTAGACGGTTAGGCTTGGTCCTTGGTGCTCATTCTCGAGGCTCCTTACATTCCACAATGTTAGATCAGTTGGGCTTGGTTCTTGGTGCACATATAACCGAGACTCCTTCTGAACCGTAGTACACAAAGGCATAGGCCTGGTAGTGTGGATGTCCGCCTAGTAATGGAGACGCACGCTCCATTGTCACAGTCTTCCCACGACTAGTGATGCCTGAGAGGTTACCTACCTGCTAGAAAAGTGGGAACTAAAGGACTATGTCGACATAACAAAACAGAGTGTGTGAGTTGCATGAGTGCATCATAAACCACCATTGTATTGCATTGCACCGCATGAGATGCTCAACATATAAATTTGTATAGGCACTTTTATATGATGAGTTACTTTGATGTAATTGACCCTTAACTTATAAATTTGTATGAGCATTTTATAAGTTAAGTAAATTTATATAATTATGATAATGTGCTAGTATTGATAGTATTTATCACCTCTTCTTGATGTTGTTTACTGTTGACAACGTTTATTATCATTTGTTGATATATACATGAATTGCTATATTATAACACTCTTCTGCCACCTGTTTTATATAATACTGTTATATTGAACTCCTCGCTCCTTTTCCTCTGCCCGGTGCAAAAGAGTCGCTAGGGTGAGCGGTTGTGATAACCACTTAGTCTTTATGACTAACTGTTGCTACATCTACCATTTTAGGAGGATACCCCGACGATGGTGCAGCAGTAGTGCCTCATGCAGGAGGATAGCCAGGCCAGGGAGACAGGGACTGATACGAAGAAACCATCACTTTCTTCGGTGATCGATGTGAGTTTGAGTGTTATGATGTAGCCTTCAGGCAATTTTTGTGTACTCTGATATTAAAGAAGTTGTTGTAGCTTTTTATTACTGATGTACTCTGATTGGACATTTACTTATTTGATTTTATGACTTCTATGTTCTTCTTTTGGTTGGGTTGGCATTGTGATATCGGATTGGCTGGCAGGATAGGCGGCTTGTGGTATAGATTAGCCCGTGTGCTAAGGATACCACAAGACAACTGTTATGGCCATAAGACTTCCCTCGACTGTGTCTTGTGTTCCCGGAGGGGGGTCTTACAAGTTGTGGATCATATTGAGGAATATGTGTAATCAACTCAAATTAAAGTTATGCAGCTAGCTTAGGAATTAAGAGATGTTCTTCTGGAAGATAATTAGTACATATTTCAGACTTTGTCTAGAATATTTGAGGCCAACACCTCTCATCTAGATAGCAAAATTTTTGAAGAAGCCAGAAAGGGGGGAGAATATCAATATAGAGCAAGTTTTATGGGTTCTGCAAGGAATCAGGACCGCTCTCCATTTGCCTTTACTGAATGCTAACATGCATTTTTATTTTTATTTTAGAGCTCAGGAAAGGATAGATCGGGATGCTCAACTAGCAAAGAGAAGGACGAGAGAAGGACTCATGTTGTATGAGGAATTCATGGCCCATAAGAGAGCTGAGCGGGCAGATGATCCTGATTATGCATATTGGAAGTGATGATTCTCAGACAATCATCATCAATGCTTAGATAAGTCATGGACAACTCCTAAAGAACATTGAAGTGTTTTTCCTTCAGAAGAATGAATAAAACATTTGAAAAGAAAGCCTCTAAGGGAAAGAGTTTTCAAGGAAAATCTAGTAAGAAAAAATAATCCAAGGAGGATTTCATCCAAGAATATTCCCAAAACCCATCCTCTACTTCAAGAGATAAGAGATTAAGGACATGACTATTGAAAGAAGAGCAATTGAAAAGGTGAAGGTTCTCAAGCTCAAGAACACAAGATGAAAAGTTCAGATTCAACTAATATGACAAACTAGCCAGTTGGCAAACACTCAGTGCTATGGGATTTCTTGAGATGTATCTGTGTTGAATTGTAAATACACTTATATTCAAACAATCGAATCCTCTGTCTGATTATATACATAGTTATATATCTGTGATGTTGTGCTAGATACTTCATTTGTCCATTATTAATGTTCACTGCTAGCTATCTGTGATAACATGATTTTATTGTTATATTATGATTTCTTTTGTAAATGCACCTTATCATTGATAAGTGTCCTGTCTTCTTCAAATATGGGAGATTGTTGGGAATATTTCTCTCAATATTCCAAGATTTGAAGAAGCAACACTTATAATTTTAAGTGTGTAACACCTCCCCTATAATGACCATATAATATGGGTCCGACCGGGGCCCCACAACATATAGACTCCATATCTTTAGCATTAAAAGATGATATAAAGAACTACCCTTCTCAAAACTCAGTAAACAACACAACGAAAACACTCAAACAAACTAGAAGTTATCCACTACCATAGGAGTTCGAAACGGCCTTAAGGCCTTACAACAACTGAATGCCAAAAACAGTAGCAATAACAAATAGAGTAACGTGTCTTAGCACCCCTAAGCTACCTCGGCGTGCAAGCCGGAATTACAATGCATTAAACATAACATTCAACAAATCATAAATAATACAAAAGGGGGGGTACACTTCATGAGGCTTAGGCCTTTTTGGCCGTCGAGCTTGCTTCAGCATGAGAACCTTGACCTATAAAAATTGTTGTAATGTGGGTCAACAAAGGATGACCTCAATTGTGTAACCAACACATCTCTTTCCGGGCGTCCCTAGCAGATCCCGGGGCACTCCATAACCCTGCAGGTCAGCACTTCTTATGCAAATGTTCATAAACATAGAGAGTAATATAACAGGTTTGGATGTCTCATACAACAAACATGTTTCTAGGTTTAGCATTTAATAAAAAGGAGCCTACAATGCAGTATATATGCAACATTTATTTTTTTCTTGCTAGATTTTCCTTGAAAACTCTTTCACTTAGAGACTGTCTTTCCAAATGTTTGATCCATTCTTCTGAAGGAAAAACACTTCAATGTTCTTTAGGAGTTGTCCATGACTTATTTAAGCATTGATGATGATTGTCTGAGAATCATCACTTCCAATATGCATAATCAGGATCATCTGCCTGGTCAGCTCTCTTATGGGCCATGAATTCCTCATGCAGCATGAGTCCTTCTCTCGTCCTTCTCTTTGTTAGTTGAGCATCCTGAGCTCTAAAATAAAAAATCAGAATGCATGTTAGCATTAAGTAAAGGCAAATGGAGAGCAGTCCTGATTCCTTGCAGAACCCATAAAGCTTGCTCTGCATTGACATTCTCCCCCTTTTCTGGCTTCTTCAAAAATTTTGTTATCTAGATGAGAGTTGTTGGACTCAAATATTCTAGACAAAGTCTGAAATATGTACTAATTATCTTCCAGAAGAACATCTCTTGATTCCTAAGTTAGCTGCATAACTTGAATTTGAGTTGAATACACATATTCCTCAATATGATCCATAACTTGTAAGACCCCCTCCGGGAACACAAGACACAGTCAAGGGAAGTCTTATGCCTAGAACAGCTGCCTTGTGGTAGCCTTAGCACACGGGCTAATCTATACCACAAGCCACATATCCTGCCGGCCAATCCGATATCATAATGCCAACCCAGCCAAAAGAAGAACATAGAAGTCATAAAATCACATAAGTAAATGTCCAATCAGAGTACATCAGTAATAATAAGCTACAATAGCTTCTTTAATATCAGAGTACACAAAAATTGCCTGAAGGCTACATCATAACACTCAAACTCACATCGATCACCAAAGAAAGTGAGGGTATCGTCGTATCAGGCCCTGTCTCCCAGGCCTGGCTGTCCTCCTGCACGAGGCACTACTGCTGCACCATCGGTCGGTGGGGTATCCTCCTAAAATAGTAGATGTAGCAATAGTTAGTCATAAAGACTAAGTGATAATACAACCGCTCACCCCAACGACTCTTAGGCACCGGGCGGAGGAAAAGGAGTGAGGAGTTCAATATAACAATATTATATAAAACAGGTGACAGAAGAGTGTTATAGTATAGAAATTCATGTATATATATCAACAAATGATAATAAACGTTGTCAATAGTAAACAACATCAAGAAGAGGTGATATATACTATCAATACCAACACATTATCATAATTACAGAAATTTACTTAACTTATTAAAATGCTCAAACAAATTTATAAGTTAAGGGTCAGGTACATCAAATTAACTCATCATATAAAAGTTCCCATACAAATTTATATGATGAGGAACTCATGCGGTGCAATGCAATGCAATGGTGGTTTATAATACACTCATGCAACTCACGCACTCTATTTTGTAATGTCAACATAGTCCTTTAGTTCCCACTTTTCGAGTAGGAAGCTAACTTCTCAGGCATTTTTAGTCGTGGACAGAAGGTGACAATGGAGCGAGCATCTCCATTACTAGGCGGGCATCCACACTACCAGGCCTAGGCCTCTGTGTACTACGATTCAGAAGGAGTCTCGGGTAGATATGCACCAAGAACCAAGCCCAACTGGTCTAACATCGTGGCATGTAAGGATCCTCGGGAATGAGCACCAAGGACCAAGCCTAAACGTCCACTAGCACGGAAGGAGCCTCGGGAATGAGCACCAAGGACCACGCCAAACTGCTCAAAGTCTATCTGTCAACTCCCGTCTGTGTGATGATCGGCGAGCCCGTTGACCTGCCACATTTTCTTTAACCCAGGATCATGACACCGTCTGTCAACACATACTACATACAATTACTCTTGGCCATGCCATCAAACATCTAAGGGCTCCAACCGAGTCCCCTCTCAACATATTAATCCCGTGCTCAAAAGCACGCAAGGGCTCCACACTGAGTCCCTTATAATCATAATAATCTCGTGCGGACACAAACACACACACCTATAACTCTTTCACATTTTCATGCTCCCAAACACCCAAGGGTTCACCTTTAACACAGGTGGCAAGCCACCTTATACACCACGCTAGTTCCACACTGCTACCCGTAGGGAGACACAACTCTAATCAGTGGATAACTCTAGTCATCCCTTCAATACTTGAGATCAAGATTCAACATATCACATGGCCTTGAAGTATACCTCATCCGACTCTTTCCTTATAATCAAACATGTGTACTTCATTTATACCATTTCGATCATCTTAATAGAGCCCATTTCATAAACCTGCAAATCATCACAACATATGCTACTCCCAAATTTATTAAACATGCAAAGATATGATCACAATACTATCTGTTATCTGCCATCCAATCTCCTAGATAATCAATTCATAAACAAAGTAATCATCAATTATTATGACATTGCGACTACGCGCCACAATTTACTTAAATCGGATTTTTAGAAGTTACAATCTACTAATAATTACAAGCAACCCCAAATCGGAAAGGTATCTTCAAGGGCTAAAACTTCCGCGTTGAGGCTGGGGTCCAAATCCATCACACTCGAAACCGGATTTCAGTCCAGCCATATACACCTAAACCGAATGCAGCCTGCACACACGTTGCTACAGTGCAACAACTTTGACTGAACATTACCGGAGCTACAGAGCTCCTATAAAACTTTTAATCATCCGTTAGAAAGGTCTTTTCGAGGGCTACAACTTTTGTGTTGAGCCCAAAGCCTGCATCTGACTGGATCATGACTAAAATGGCCTTGAAGTTTGTTGCGCACAGAAAATAGATTTATGTACAGCATGTTGCACACATTATAAAGACGAATGAACGGCATCGGTTCATCTTCTTACTCCAGCCATCATGCAAAATACATTCCACTCTCCCTCATCACTTATTCATCCACAAAAGACCACTACTCTTCACGAAACTGAATCTGTCGTCCTCATAATGAAGAGAGGAACGGTTGAAGACAACATTAGCCCTAGGACAAATGTCATAGCGTGGTCTTTACCAAGGAAATCTCCATTAACTTCCAATCAAGCTCTCTTGAGCCGATGTATCTCCTATTCTTTAGATCTAAAGATCTAGCACCAAGGGAGAGGGTAGGAAGCTCACCTGATTTCTGGCCATGGATCGTGCCTCCTTGGCGGCATGAAGATGTCAACCTTGGCACTCGTTCTTCTCAGCAACGGCTCGGTTCGTGAAGAAGAAGACTGGCCACAAGTCTTAAACACCGTATATACAGGAATGGGCAATTCGCCCTAAATCTTCCAAATCCATGAGCTACCGTCACGCGGTATCGCTACAGCCGTGCAGTACCTCTAAATCCACCACTCAAACGCTGCCACCTGGCCTGCTATCGCCGCGCGGTACCCTTTCAACCGCCGCACGGTATCTTACGGAGCACTATGTAAAAAGGTTACCGCCAGCGGTACTACTACCGTCGGGTGATTGCTCACAGAGCGATACGTCGATACTTCAGTAGGTTACCATCGCGCGGTATCTCGCTACCGCCGTGCGGTAGTACTCGATGATTGTTGGGTATTGCATCCACAATTACCCGGATTTGAAGAAGACTCCAGTCAAGCTAAGATGGATTCACAAGGTATTTGACGTTCTTATGTCAAGTTGTGTTTGCAGCAATTCCATGCTAAGTACACACCAATGTCAGAGTGCAGTGGGTCAATATACACGGGTCTGCGCAACATAATCCCTCGTTGTGTAGATCAGTGTGTTGATTCACGTGTGCTCTCTCTATTGGAGTGTACTTATTTTCAAGTATAGGGTCAAGGTAGATCAAGAGCAGAAGAAGGAGCAAGGATGGATCAAAGACCAAGCTATCAAAAGAAGGAAGGAGGAAAATTCTTCCAAGTAAGAATCGACGAGAGTCGTTAGTGATTCCCGCCGACTTCGACGGGAATCACTAAGTGACTCCCGCCGACTACTTCCGGCCGGCAAAGTCAAAATTCTGCCAAGGCAGAATCGACGGGAGTTGGGAGTGATTCCCGCCGACATCGACGGGAATCGCCAACGACTCCCGCCAATTTTGCCTTAGGCAGATTTCGCCGCTCGCTGGACCGGTCCAGGCCGCCTTGCTAATTTCGGCCAAAACTCAGAATTTCCGAGGTGGGCCCCACAAAGGTCTTTTAGGGTTTGCCTTTGGGTATAAATACGATGTTATTCCCATTGTCTATAGTACACACCGGAATACTAAAAACAGAAGAAGTCGGCTGTGACCTAGCCGATCGCGGAATCCGCCGATCGCACGTCGCCGCTCGCAAGGTTGTCGCCACCGCTGATCTCAGCTCGTCTTTGATCGCTCGACGACAGCACCGAGGCAAGCAGCCTGTCTCACGTGTCTCTCTCAAGATCTATTGTCTTCTGATTCGTTGAACGAGACTTGTTCTCCCTTCCGAATCGGTTGAGACGTTTGATCCGACTGAGATCGTTCGAAGACCTATCTTGCTTCGTCAAGAAGTTTGGATTTACAAAGCATCGCTGCCGCACTTGCTTGCCGCCGCCGATCTTGACAAGATCCATTCCAAGTGAGAAATACGGTTGTGGACTCTTCGTACTTTTCGTGCAAGATTCAACGAACGAAGAAGGACATCGGAATCTCCATAAAACATTGTTTGTATTTTTATTTACATTCAATTTTATTTTAAAGGAATTTTCATTCCTATTTGTAAGGGTTGGGTGCAACCTGTTGTGGTGGAGTTGTGACTCCGTTGTTGGAAGGGTTCCTTCCGTGGTTAGGGGAGTGTTGCTCCTAGTGTGAGGATTGGATTTCAATCTGTTTGGAGAAGTGACCGAGTCGTCCCTTGGTGGGAGATAGGTCGAAGGGGGAAAGTGGACGTACCCAAATCGGGGAACCACTATAATTCTTTGTGTGTTTTCTGTGTTTTGTTTGCTTACTTGTGCAGGTTAGTTTAATTCCGCAAAAGACTGCACGACACCTATTCCCCCCCCCCCTTATAGGTGGATTAGGTTGACACTAGATACTTTCAATGATTGTTGAGTCCACTCGGCGCTCTCGACTCCTCTTGACATTCGTCGTATATACTCGACGATCTCTACCGCCACGCGGTATCCCGCTACTGCCGCATGGTATCCCGCTACTGCCGCGCGGTAGTACTCGACGATCGTTGAGTCCACTCGAAGCTCTCGACTCTTTATGACATTCGTCGTATATACTCGATGATCGCTACCGCCGTGCGATATCCCACTACTGCCACACAGTAATACTCGACGATCGTTGAGTCAACTCGACGCTCTCGAGTCCTCTTGACATTCGTCGTATATAATCGACGATCGCTGTCGCCGCGCGCTACCTACTACCGCCGCGAGGTAGCGTCCAGACACTCAGTGTCGAGTCGGCACTTCCCCGAGCTCAGGTGCAAGCCTGTCCACTAGTGCACCCTAAGCCTAAGTCAACTCACCTGACTAGAAAATGCGCACGAGGGGTCTCGCACGAATCGGGACGTGACAAATCCTATAAACAAAATAAAAGATTTCATCCCCGAAATCGGCTAAGTCCATGGGGGGGATAAAAGGTCTGTTTGGGACAGCTCTAGCGACTGGAAAAGTTCTTTTCCAGCCGCCAGAGCTGATTTTAACATGTTTGGAATGGCTGCTCTTTGAAAATCGCAGTTGGCAATAAGCTCTTTTATCAGCTCTTTAATAAGTCGGTGGCCCCCCGCGATCCAGAAATCCCGTCGCGCTTCCTTTATTTTCTCTTCTCATTTCCCCACTGATCCCGTGCTCTAGCCGATAAGGAGCAACCGCTGCACTTCCCTTCCGCCGATTCCGCGCGCTTCCCTTCCACCGACGATCCGCCGATCCCGCTGCACTTCCTTTCCGTCGACGATCCGCCGATCCCACGCGCTCCCATCCCGTAGTCGATCGCTGCGTAGACCCACTATCGCCGGCCATTCCACCGTCATTCCCACTGAGCAGATCTTCCGCCACGCATACCTTCTGCCGCCGTCGATTCTTTGGTAACCTCTCTCTCGTGCATAGGATTTCTCGGCCCTTCTCATTTTCTTCCTTGCCTCCTGCACCTCAAGCATTTTTTTTGGAGAATCGCTGCACTGTTTCTTTTTGCCTCCTGCACCTCAAGCCATACATTGTTACCATTTTGATAGTTTTTGATTTAGATTTTAGGGTTTTAATTTCAGGTATTGCCTTAAATTTAAAAGATTCAGATTTATTGTTGTTGCATTGCTACCATTTCTCACTGTTTTACTTGCCTAAATCTTGGTTTTCTCTAATTTCCAGTCAACATTGCTACGATTTTGAGACATTTTTTGGATTCAATGTTCATCCATGGTAGAGCAGTTATCAGATGTATGTGTTACTTATGTATGTGTTACTTATGGCTGTTATCCATGGTAGATCAGTTCATCCATGGTAGAACATTTTTTGGATTCATTGTTCATCCATGGTAGAGTCTTACCTGTATGTAGAAATTTTTTAGTGATTCCAAAAAATGGTTCCTTATGTATACTTTTATATATTATCATATGTATGTGTTGGTATGTGATGTGTTTTGTGTATGTGATGTGTTCTGTGTGTGTGTGTATATGTTGATTACAGTATAATGGGTAAGCCAAAGGAAGGAAGCATCTCAGCGACTTGGGAGTCGAATGAGGTTATGATTTTTTGTGATCTTTGCATTAAAGAGATCGGGTTGGGGAATCGGCCAACCACCCACTTCAGCAAAGATTGTTGGAAAAATTTGATTGAGTCTTTTAAGGAATGCACCGAAAAAAATTATGATCGATTGCAAATGAAGAACAAATGAGATCATCTGAAGAAAGATTGGAAAGTGTGGAAAGAACTAAAACATGGACAGACCAGTTTAGGATGGGATCCCGAAAAAAGAACTATTGCTACATCCGATGAGTGGTGGGCGGAAAAAATAAAGGTCATCTTAAAAACTCTAAATTTACAAAGACTATCTTTTGTTGTTATTTTAATATTGTTTTTTTTATTGTGTACAGGCTGTTCCCGCTGCAAATTTTTTTTGATATGGTGGTATTTCCCCCGACTTAGAGGAGAAACTTGATACTATGTTCAGCCAAGTGGTCGCAACAAGGGTGTTGATTCTTGGGCACCATCAATTGGTAGTGTACCACCTAATAGTGATCACGTAGATGCGGAAGAAGATAATGCAGAAGATGACTTGGAGGTTGAACAATGTCATCCCGAAGATAGGAGTAAATTCATCCACCAACATAATTGGCAATGCCTCCACCTCTTCAAATAAAAAAGAAGAATGAGGAAGAATAAAGGACTGGCGAATGCTTACATGACTGAGTTACGTGAAGCTGCACTTGTTGCGAAGCCTCCACCAGTTATCACAATCAAGGAGACAGTAGAGTTGATCTCTAGTATTCCAGATATATGATCTAACCTTGATCAATACTTCTTTGTTATAAACTACATCAGGGATAAGAATAGCAGAGAGATTTTCATGAGCATTCCAGACGATACGCGTATTTGGTGGATAAAAAATGCTTATGAGAATAGGATGCAATGACATCTTTTTAGACAAGTGTTTTCCTAAGTGTTTTGTCACAAACTCTATGTTTTTTGTTTACGTGTTTTGCTAGAACTCTTGTGTTGATGTTAATTGTTAACTAAACTATCATGTTAGTTCTTTTGTTTGGACATGTCATGTGTACTTTTTTATTTAAACTCTATTTTTTAGAACATGCATATAATGTGTGTGTATGTTGACAGCTTGGGAAATGGAAGCAGATGACTCTTTCAGTGAAAATTCTGAAGACTCCACAAGTCTTTCTCCAGAACAGGTGCAATACATTTGGCAGACTATGCTCGTGGGAATCATCCTGTTCAAGGAAAACATGAACATTTCAATAAAGCACATTCATCTCTTCGAAGTGTTATTGAGCAAACATTTGGAGTTTTGAAGAGAAAGTGACATATTCTTCAAAAAATTCCATAGTACAGTTTCAAGAAACAATGTTGGATAGTGTTAGCGACTATGACATTGCATAACTTCATTCGTAGACATCCATCTCGCTGGGACCCAAAATTTAATGCTTACGATGCTAATCAGTCTTCATTCATACCATCAGAGGATGAAGGCCCTACAATAGAGGAAGACATTGAAACTGATATGTTTGATGGTGAGGGTGTTGATTACAAGTCTGTCGTACGAGATAGTATTGCTGAAGAATTATACAACGCTCGCAGGTAAGAGTTCGATACATATTTTATAAAAACTTTAGAAAACATCTTATTCAAAAGTTTGGCTAATATCAATTTTTCATCGCACAGGTGAATCGAAATGAATGGAGAAGACAATATGCAACAATTGCGAACGTTTATTGTTGTTTCCTGAGCTATGTAGAATATTTCAGTTTAATTATTATATGTTTAATTAATCCCTACGAACAGTTTATATTTAAATATTTTGTTTTATAAAAAGGTGCTTCCAAAAAGCTATTCTTCCAAACAGCTCATTAGAAAAAGCTCTATTTGAAGAGCACTTATTCACAGACTATCCAAATAGTTTGCAACTTTTTCAATACTGCTCATCAAACAGCTCTACATAAAAAGCTCTATCCCAACATCAACTTTTCCATCCGCCAGAGCTGTCCCAAACAGAGCCAAAGTATGAAGAATATAAGGTATGCATTTAAGTTTACCTTGGGGAAATAACTCCGGGTAGCGCTTCCGCATCAAGTCCACCGGATCCCAAGTATATTCTTCTTTCCCATGATTAGACCACAGGACCTTCACCGAAAGAACACTCTTTCGACGCAAGCTCCTTGTTTCGGTATTCATTATCCGCACCGGCTCTAGTCAGACAGACCTATCTATTGCTACTATTCCATTTGTAGCGGTGACATGTAGATCGGGCCATAGTAGCGCTTTCTGAAGCGACGACACATGGAACACGTCGTGCAAATTTTCTAGCTCTGGTGGTAGCTCCGTCTGATAGGCCAAAAGGTCAATCCTCTCCAATATAACATAAGGCCCCGCATATCTCGGGCTGATCTTCTTCCTACCACGCACACGTGATACTCCAAGTATTGACCTGATCTTCAAGAACACCTTGTCACCCAATTGAAACTCCACCATCTTATGCTTCGCATTATAGTACTTTGCATGTCAACTCTGAGCCTCTATCATGCGGTCTCGTATCAATCTAACCATAGCATCAGTGTCATAAATATACTCCACTCCCAAAGTCCTTGGGTCCTCATCCTGCACCCATGATAAAATTGTTCAACACCTCCTCCCATAAAGCGCATCATGGAGTGCCATCCCGATGCTAGCTTGATAACAGTTATTGTATGAAAACTCCACCAATGGTAAAAGCCTTTACCACAGCAATCCTCTATCCAATATGCATAACCTCAACAAATCTTCCATGGTTCTAATGGTCCTCTCAGACTGGTCGTCCGTCTGAGGATGAAAAGCAGTACTAAAGGTGAGGCGAGATCCCATATATGCTTGAACTGCCCTCCATTCCTTGGAAGTGAAGTGTACATCGCGGTCTAAAATAATTGTCTTGGGTACCCCATGGTACCGCACAATCTGCTCCACAAAGAGACGCATTAAAACATCAACATGTGACTCCTTCCTCATTGGAATGAACCTGGCAACCTTCGTCAAGTGATCAACAACCACCCAAAATGAATCATTCCCAGAGCGCAAGCGAGGTAACCCGTGGGCGAAATACATGGAGATATCCTCAAACTTCCACTCAGGGATGGGCAATCACTGCAATAATCCTCCCGGGCTCTTACACTCCACCTTCACCCTTTGACAAGCCTCGCAGTGAGTAACATAGTGCTTAACATCTCTCTTCATTCCTGGCCAGAACATGGTCTTCCGCAAGTATACATCTTGGAAATCCCGGGATGCACTGAATACTTGTTGCAATGAGCCTCTCTCAAGATATCTTCTCGGATTTCACCGCCCTTGGGAATATAGAGCCTACCATGAAAATGAATGAGGCTTTCCTTCAGAGTACACTCTTTAGCATATCCACTCTCGATTACCTTAAATACAGGGGCCAGAGCAATATCCTTCCCTTGCTCTGCCTGAATCCGCTCACGAATGTCACATACTATACTTCAAGGCAGCTAAGTATTCTGTATATGTCTCGGAATGATTCTTACACACCAGCGTAGTCTCCATCTCCTCGAGCACTCGAGCCAATTCCATAACCATCATTCAAGATTCAGGGCTCGACGTTGATACCTTTTTGCTTAATGCATCTGCTACGAAGTTCGCTTTCCCGGGGTGGTAGTTCAACGTAAACTCATAATCGCACAAAAAATCCAACCACCGCCGCTGCCTCAAATTCAACTCCTTCTGAGTATGAACATATTTCAAATTCTTAAGATCAAAGAAAATCTCACAATGAACTCTGTAGAGATAGTGCCTCCAAATATTTAGGGCGAAAATCACTGCCCCCAATTCTAAATCATGCACTGGGTAATTAATCTCATGCTTCTTCAGCAGTCTTGAAGCGTAAGCAATCACATGCCCCTATTACATAAACACTGCTCTCATACCTTGATAGGACGCATTAGTGTAAACCTGAAATCCTTCCTTCCCGGATGGAAGGGCTAGGATTGGTGTGGAGGTAAGTTGATCCTTTAGCTCTTAGAATGCAGTCTCACGCTAAGGTGTCTACTCATATGACACACCTTTCTTTGTCAGGGCAGTGAGAGGGAGGGCGATCTTTGAAAATCCCTCCACAAATTTGCGATAATACACCGTGAGTCCAAGAAAACTTCGCACATTGGCCGCGGACCTCAAAGACAACCACTCCTTCAAAGCACGCACCTTGGTCGGGTCAACTGCTAATCCAGCACCACTAATAACATGGCCCAATAAGGCAACTTCTCGGAGCCAAAACTCGCACTTGCTGGACTTAGTAAACAAGGAGTGCTCTCTTAACTTCTCCAATGCTAGGTCCAAGTGCTCCGCGTGATCCTTCTCCGTCTTTGAATAAACCAACACCTCATCGATGAAGATGATGACAAAGATATCTAGATATGGCTCAAACACCATATTCATCAAACACATGAAGGCAGAGGGGGTGTTTGTGAGTCCAAACGGCATTACTATAAACTCATATATGTCGTACCTTGAACTAAAGGTCGTCTTCTGAATATCTTCCTCTTTAACTCTCAACTGATGGTACCTCGATCGTAAGTCAACCTTGGAAAACCAGTGTACCCCCACCAACTGATTGAAAAGTTCTGTAACACCCCAAAATCTAGAAAGTGAGTGCAGGCTGGGAACACGGCCTTGGACACGGGTGTGTCCCAAGCCGTGTCTTACTCTGTGTTGTCGAGTTGACACACAGCCTGTCGAGTGCTCGACGAAATGCACTCGACATTTGTCGGGAGGGCAACACGGCCTGGGATACGGGCGTGTCCCAAGCTGTGTCCTGCTCTGTATTGTCTCGAGTACTCGACGAAATGCACTCGACGTTTGTCGAGAGGGTGCATAGCCTGCGACACGGGCGTGTCATAGGCCGTGTCCTTCTCGGGTTTTGGCCAGGTTTGTGAGGCCTGTTGAACACGGGCTGGACACAGGCATGTCCGAAGCCATGTCTAGGCACACGACCTGTGACACGGGCATGTCACAGGGCCGTGTCCTATTCTGGATGAGTCAGTTTCATTGCCGCTTAAGGCACACGCCCTGGGACACGGGCGTGTCACAAGCCGTGTTTGGCCCAGGAAAAGTTATTTCAGGGCGATTTGTGGCCGTTCATGTCCTTCAACTGGGATCTAATGGACCAGGCCTCTCCTTGCTGTATTAAGTCCAAGAATTGAGAGTTATCTCTCATTCATCTTGGTCATTCTCTTTCTAAAAGAGATAGAGAGAAGGGAGAGCAAGGAAGAAGGAGGAGAAGGAATCTGGCCGCCGGTGGAGCTTCAGGGCCTCGAATCGCGAACTGAGTCCAGATTCATGGAGGCAAGGCCGTTGCGGTGCTTTCTATCTGATTATATTTTCATGGCTCCAAAGAGATCATCAAGGGTAACGATATTTCTTCCTTGGACATGTGAAGTCCTCATTTTGTTATGTACATGGATTCCCCCCACCAAAAGGTGGCTGTTAAGGGATTTCCTTGGGTTGATTCTTAAAATCCCCAGTCTTGCATATAGATCCGGAAATGTGTAGTACGGAATATGCATGCTGTGTGAAGCCCATCTGGACAGGTTGGTATGGATTGGTGATGTTTCATTTTGCACACCGGAGAAGACTCCACGTATAAACGTGTAGTTTGTGGAGTCGATGAGTTGTACCTGTGAAGGGCAGTAGCAGGAAGTACTGGAATGGAATTCCAGGAAAATACCCTCGTGATTCTTGTGTTGTATGCTATGTTTGGGTTGAGTTTGGGTGCAGAAAGAGAGTTATGCTGAACCCGCCAAGCGATCGCGAGGAACACTGGCACTAACTCCCTTTTTAGATTGTGAAGCCAGTCCTTGGTGGATAGTGTGGCTATTGTGAGATGCGAGCTCTTGAAGGCTTTGTGCCGAACGGATAAGGGGAATGCTGACCCGCGTCATTTTGGACGATTTGAGCAACGAGATTGGCTGAACCGGACCGCGTTATGTCTGACCGACTTGTAGACCTAGTTATTGGACTCTTTGGAGTGCATAATGAGAGTCTTAGGCATGTGTGACATTAAGACTAAATGCTCAATACCATTGGGTTTTGGACCTTGAATGGTGGTGGGACCTTGGTTTGCCGGTACACCAAGAATGTGCCCTAAGTGCACGGATCGTCGGGCTGCTTGGCTGACGATTTTGATATGTTGCTTATGCGTGAGTGCACATGGTATGATATATCTGCTTGTGAAATGCTATGCCTACATGGAAGAAATACCACTGCCCCGGGAAAGGGGTAGGGTCGTTATAAATTGGTTAACTGAATGTTGACCGTTGCTTTGTTTGCCACCATTATGGTGGGCTGTCCCTGTGCAGGTGCTGGAGAGCCAAGCAGGAAATAGAGGGTTGAAGCCCTTGCTGCTGCTGCTACTGGCCCTCAAAGGCTGAGTAAATACTTTTGTTATATTCATGTGTGGCCGGCCTGCGCGCCGATGTTTGTAATCCATACTTGTAAAGCGTAACTGTAAGGCCTTAAGGCCAAACTCTTGAATATTTGTTGTACATTCCTTCGAGAGTATATTTAAATGTGGTTGTTTATATAAGTGGACATTCATGGTTTGCATTCAATATTAACGTTAAAATCTTCCGTTAGTGTGCTCTGTGTTAGGACGCAATATGTTTTTTGGTATTAACCTGTAACCTCGCTGCCTGTTTTATGGCATATGGTGTGGGACCCTGGCCGGACCCTCTATTATATGTTACTTAACGGATGAGGTTGTTACATTTTGGTATCAGCTTGTCTCGGTCTTCCTCTTTCGGATTCGTGGTCGAATTCTTTTGTGGGGTGGCGAGCACGTGTAAGTGTGACCCGCTTTAACATTAATGAACTATGGAATGTCCACTAAGGAATGCAAATACACCTATTTAAGGAACCTGCGCGTTCCTATATTGTTGTTATTGCTTGTTCAAGGTCGCTAAAGTGTGTCTTGTTCACCTATAGGTGACTCGTAGTGGTGCTGGGCAGTTTGAGCCCCCGCGTTCTGATGAGAGTGCAGCACCAGCTGAGGTGCCTACACCTCCTCCTTCTGCGAAAACAGTCCACTTAGTTGCTGAGGCGCTGTTTGCAATGATTCATGCACAGCCTACTAGGCAAGCGCAGTCGGCAGTGGTGCCAGAACGGGTTGGTGAAAGGACAGAACCTGTTGTGGTTGTTGATCCTCGATCAGCTGAACAGCAGTTGAAGCAGTTTATGAGCTTCAATCCTCCTACGTTTACAGGTGTGGGATCCCCAACGCAGGCGGAGGATTGGTTATCGCACATCAAGCGTATATTGACGGTGATAAGGACGAAGGAAGATTAGAAGGTCACCTTGGTCACCTTCTTGTTGGAAGGAGAGGCTCGGTTATGGTGGGACGAGATAGAGTTACACCACTTAGCGGGCAGGCAATTAACACAAGTCTCGATTGAGGAGTTTTCACGACTATTTTTGGCAAAGACCCTACCAGCGGCACAACGCATCGCCATGGAAAATGAGTTCCAACGTCTAACGCAAGGAGAAAGTAGTGTTGATACTTACTTGCATGAGTTTACACGATTGGGATGTTATGCGGGGTCTATCTTCGCTGATGAACAACGGAAAACCAATAGGTCTACGAAGGGTTGCGGGATGAGCTGAGATTCCTACTCTCAAGTTTGGTGAACCAAGGGTTTCAGGCGTTGGTCGATACGACTTGTGCGCTGGAGAAGGATATGAAACGGATGCAAGGAAAGAGGGACTTGGCTATGACGAAGTCTAGTTCAAAGCGCCCCGTCCTGTAAAATCGAACTACCAAAAGAAGTGGAATAGGAGATCCAAATCTTCTAGACAGGCTCCTTCTACAGTTGCGTCGGGGGCAATGTCAAGGCAAGAGTCTCGTACCTGCTTTACATGTGGCAGAGTGGGACATATAGCCTGTGATTATCGGGTTGGTCCGCCAAAAGTGGAAAAGCAGACGGGAGCGTCATATGCGGAGAAGGGAAAAGCAGTGGTGGAGTCCTCTGCATCCCAGGCGCAGCCTCGAGTATATAATCTTGGCCAGCAAGAGGCCATAAAGCAAAGTGACGTCGTTATAGGTACGATTTAAGATATTGATTGCTTTTTTTATTGCATACCTTGTGTGTAGCTTGTGTATGACGTGTTTGTCTTAGGCTTTGTCCTGATTCGGAACAATCCGGCGAGAGCACTATTTGATACGGGTGCTTCACATTCGTTTCCGTCTAAAGACTTCGTAGCGCGAATCGGAGTACCTAGTCATGTGACGATAGATAGTGTAAAGGTGTTATTACCGAATGGATGTGTGATTCTTGCGGATAGGGCTTGCGATGTGGAAGTTCAAATAGGAAGTCGAGATTTCTACTTGAACGCATCTGTGCTGCCGATATCGGAATTTGATGTGATCTTCGGTATGGACTGGCTCTCGGAGCAGCATACCTTTATTGATTGCAATTAAAAGGAGATCACACTGGGCCAGAATACCGAGCTTGAGACTAAGTTTGTTGGTATGCGAGGAGTAGGTTGGACCTTAATGTCTGCTCTCCAAGTCATCAATGCTGCTTGGAAGGGCGCGGAGTTATTCTTCACACTTATTCAGGCTGTTGAGTCAAAGGCCAGTGTGAATGATGTTCTTATTGTGTCGGAGTTTGCTGATGTGTTTCCTAAAGATCTTCTTGGGTTACCACCCCAGCGGGAGATCAACTTCACTATTGAGTTGGTGCCAGGTGCGAAATATGTGGCCTGCTCGCCATATCGCGTAGCGCCAAAAGAAATGGCAGAACTGAAAGTTCAATTGCAAGAGTTGCTGGAATAGGGACACATACGCCCAAGTATGTCACCTTGGAGCGCACCTGTTCTTTTTGTGAAAAAGAAAGACGGTAGTCTGCGGTTATGTATTGATTATCGCGAGCTGAATAAGCTGACAGAGAAAAACAAGTATCTGATTCCACGGATAGATGACTTGTTCAATCAGCTAGTGTGATCAACCGTTTATTCTAAATTGGATTTAAAATCTGGATATTACCAATTGAGGATTCAGGAAGGTGACATTCCCAAGACAGCATTTGGAACACGTTACGGTCATTATGAGTTCACTGTCATGCCGTTTGGGCTATGTAATGCGCCATCGGAGTTCATGGATCTAATGCACCATCGATGTTCATGGATCTAATGCACCGAACATTCTGAGAGTACTTGGATCTATTTTTGATCGTATTCATTGATGATATCTTGGTGTACTCTTAATCTGAAGCTGATTATGCGAATCATTTACGGTTGGTGTTGCATACCCTGCAGAGAAATAAGTTCTATGCCAAGTTCTCGAAGTGTGAGTTTTGGTTGTCGTCAGTGACTTTTCTTGGCCATGTGGTAAGTGGAGAGGGCATTGCGGTGGTTCCTTCAAAGATAAGAGCCATTCAGGAGTGGCCAGTGTTGTCTTCGGTGGCCGACGTTAGGAGTTTCCTTGGACTGACAGTCTACTACAGACATTTTGTAGAAAACTTCTCACGGATCGCTTTTCCTCTTACCACATTAACGAGTAAGGATCGGAAGTTCGTTTGTATGCCGGAGTGCACGCGAGCTTTTGAAGAGCTAAAGAGTCGTTTAACCATGGCGCCTGTGCTAACATCGCCATGTGGTACAGACGGCTATGAGATTTATAGTGATGCTTCAGGGAGCGGCTTAGACTGCGTTCTTCTGCAATTTGGCAAGGTGATTGCTTATGACTCATGCTAGTTGAAAGTGCATGAGCGAAATTATCCCGTCCACAACTTGGAGTTGGCGGCGGTGATCTTTGCACTTAAATTATGGCGGCACTATTTATATGGCATAAAAGTGGATATCTTTACAGATCATAAGAGCCTAAAGTACCTGTTGGATCAGAAGGATCTCAATATGTGACAACGGAGGTGGATGGAGTTCCTCGGGGACTACACCTTTGATATTCACTACACTCCCGGGAATGGAAACGTGGTCGCAGATGCCTTGAGACGTAGGACTCTGGTAAGGGCAAATTGGTTGCGGATGCATGATGAGCGTCTGATCCAGGAGTTGGAAGCGTTAGAGATTTCTTGTGTTGACAAGAATTCCACAGCCGATGCGTGCTTAAACAGGACGGAGGCATAGTATGACCTTGCGTACAGGGTTCGGCGAGCAACGGAACTTGATGAAAGTCTCCAAAGCTATACAGTGGATGGGTCAAATGACCAATTCTCCTGGGATGACGGCCTTTTACAGAAAGGGTCGTTTGTGCGTCCCAAGTGTGGGTAAGTTAAGAGAAGAATTGATGTATGATGCTCACTTTACAAAATACTCAATTCACCCAGGAGCACAAAGATGTATAAAGACATGAAAAAGTTGTTCTGGTGGTCAGGGTTAAAGAAAGATATAGCACATTATGTTGCTAAATGTCAAACATGTGCTTTGGTGAAAGCAGAATGCCAGAAGCCTGGAGGTTTCTTGAAGTTGTTACCTATTCCGGAATGGAAGTTTGATGATATTTCAATGGATTTCATGCACGGTTTGCCGAGATCTCAACGCGGTAATAATTCGGTTTGGGTGATCGTAGACCGGTTGATGAAAATGGCTCACTTCCTTCCGATCAAGAGGGACGATTCAGTGGAAGTCTTGGCGAAACTTTATGTTGAGTAGATTGTACGATTGCATGGTGTTCCCCGTAGCATCGTAAGTGACAGTGATGGGCGATTCACTTCGAATGATTGGAGGCTAATTCATAAGTTATTGGGCACAAAGTTAACGTTTAGTACGACCCTTCATCCCCAAACGGATGGCCAGACTGAGAGGACCAATAGAACGATGGAGGACATGCTCCGAATGTGCGCTTTGGATTTTGGAAAGAGGTGGGAAGATCACCTCTATATGGTAGAGTTTGCCTATATTGAAACTCTGTTCGGGCGGTTAGCCGAAACGGGCGCCGAGGCCTGTTTAGCTAGTTCGTCGCGGCCTGACCAGCTAGTATTCTAGTGAGTAGCCGCATCAGGCTGTTAATTCATATTGTTAGGCCGCAACGGGTTTGTGAAGTCGTGGAGCTCAGGTCCAAGGTTTATCCTCAGCGGTCTAATGGCAACCCGCGGTATGCGGTCTAGTGTCTTGTCGCAGCTTCAGCGAATTGGTGAGCAGCGTTGCGGGTTACTAGCTATCTATAGGAGCGGCTTAGCGACTTATCTGGCGGCCTTACTCTTGTGTCTGGAGGTTGTAATATTGTGGCTGGTATAGTGAGCGGTTTGGGTATGTCAAACCGCTCAAGCCGCCCGACTTGTATTTAGTCCCACATCGTGGGTTGTATTCTCTCACCTCCCCCGTTTTCTATAAATAAAAGGGCATACCTATGTATTACTTACTTTTTTGGAGCAATAAAATTTGCGGTTATTTACCTCTTGTTTGCTTTTCTCCTCTTTTTTAACTGCCTACAATAATAGCTACCAAGCGAGTATCGGTATGACACCATTTGAAGCTTTGTATGGTCGGAAATGTCGTACACCGTTAGCTTAGGCAGAAACAGGCGAATCTAAACTTTATGGACATAAAGAAATCGAAGAAATTAATTCGACGATACGCTCTATTCGGGAGAGGCTACTGATAGCCCGAGATAGACAAGCCAAATACTACAATGCCAAGCATCGGAATATGGAGTATACGGTGGGCGATTAGGTATATTTGAAGATCAAACCCTTCAAAGGTGTGTCCGGGATTCGGCGTCTGAAAAAGTTAAGTCCGAGATATCTTGGTCTGTTTGAAGTGGTGGAGCGAGTTGGGGAAGCTGCCTATCGGCTAATTCTTTTGGCAGAATTGAGTGGATTGCATGATGTGTTCCACATATCAGTGCTTCGAAAAGCTGTGAAAGATCCATCTCAAGTGATTGCAAACGATCGTGTACAGGTTGAATGGCTAACGATGAAGGTTAGGCCCATTCGGATTGAGGATAGAGCCGATAAATAGTTGTGAAATAAGACAATCGGGATGGTCAAGGTCCGATGGGACAACTGTGGTCGTGAGGAGCTAACATGGGAGCGAGAGCAGACCATGCGAGTTGAATTTCCCGAGTTGTTTGTGTAAACTATTGTACAGTGCGTGTCAAGTTGTATCAAACTTTTGTGAAGTTATAACATCTTGATTGCTGTTTTCCTTACTGTGTGTAAATTTCGGGACGAAATTTCTTGTAAGGAGGGGAGGGTTGTAACACCCCAAAATCTCAAGAGTGAGTGCAGGCTATACAACACGGCCGTGTCCCACGCCGTGTCTGCTCTGTGTTGTCGAGTTGACACACAACCTGTCAAGTGCTCGACGAAATGCACTCGACGTTTGTCGGGAGGGAAACTCGGCCTGGGAAACGGGCGTGTCCCAAGCCGTGTCCTGCTCTGTATTATCTCTAGTAATCGACGAAATGCACTTGACATTTGTCGAGAGGGTACACGGCCTGCGACACGAGCGTATCAGAGGTCGTGTCCTTCTCGGGTTTTGGCCAAGTTTGTGAGGCCTGTTGAACACGGTTGGACACGGGCATGTCCGAAGCCGTTTCTAGGCACACGGCCTGTGACACAGGCGTGTCACAAGGCTGTGTCCTGTTCTGGATGAGTCGGTTTCTTTGCCGCTTAAGGCACACGGGCGTGTCACAAGCCGTGTACGGCCCAGGAAAAGTTATTTCAGGGCAATTTATGGTCGTTCATTTCCTTCAACTGGGATATAATGGACCAAGCCTCTCCCTGTTGTATTAAGTCCAGGAATTGAAAGTTATCTCTCATTCATCTTGTCCAATCTATTTTTAAAAGAGATAGAGAGAAGGGAGAGAAAGGAAGAAAGATGAGAAGGAATCCAGCCGCCGGAGGAGCTTCAGGGCCCCGAATCGCGAACCGAGTCCAGATTCGTGGAGGTAAGGCCGTTGCGGTGCTTTCTATCCGACTAGATTTCCATGGCTCCAAAGAGATCGTCAAGGGTAACGATCTTTCTTCCTTGGACATGTGAAGTCCTCTTTTTGGCATGTACAAGGATTTCCCCCACCGAAAGGTGGCTATTGAGGGATTTCCTTGGGTTAATTCTTGAAATCCCCAGTCTTACATATAGATCCAGAAATATGTAGTACGGAATAGGCATGCTGTGAGAAGCCATCTAAACAGGTTGGTCTGGATTGGTGATGTTTCATTTTGCGCACCGAAGAAGACTTTGCGTACAAACGCTTAGTTTGTGGAGTCGATGGGTTATACCTGTGAAGGGCAGTAGCAGGAAGTACTGGAATGGAATTCCAGAAAAATACCTTCGTGATTCTTGTGTTGTATGCTATGTTTGGGTTGAGTTTGGGTGCAAAAAAGAGAGTTCTGCAGAACCCGCCAAACGACCGCGAGGAACGCTGGCACTAACTCCCTTTTTAGATTGTGAAGCCAGTCCTTGGTAGACAGTGTGACTATTGTGAGCTGCGAGCTCTTGAAGGCTTCGTGCAGAACGGATAAGGGGAAAGCTGACCCGCGTCATTTTGGACGATTTGAGCAACGAGATTGGCTGAACCGGACCGCGTTATGTCTGACCGACTTGTAGAACTAGTTATTGGTCTCGTTGGAGCGCATAATGAGAGTCTTAGGCCTGCACACCATTAAGACTAAATACTCAATACCGTTGGGTTTTGGACCTTGAACGGTGGTGGGACCCTGGTTTGTCGGTACACCAAGAATGTGCCCTGAGTGCACGGATTGTCGGGACACGTGGCCGACGGTTGTGATATGTTGCTTGTGCGTGAGTGCACATGGTATGATATATCTGCTTGTGAAATGCTATGCCTGCAGGGAAGAAATACCACTGCCCCGGGAAAGGGGTAGGGTCGTTATAAATTGGTCAACTGAATGCTGACCGTTGCTTTGTTTGCCACCATTATGGTGGGATGTCCCTGTGCAGGTGTTGGAGAGCTGAGTGGGAAATAGAGGGCTGAAGCCTCTGCTGCTGCTGCTGTTGGCCCTCGAAGGTTGAGCAAAGACTTTTGTTATATTCATGTGTAGCCGGCCTGCGCGTCGATGTTTGTAATCCACACTTATAAAGCATAACTGTAAGGCCTTAAGGCCAAACTCTTGAATATTTGTTGTACATTCCTTCGAGAGTATATATAAATGTGGTTGTTTATATAAGTGGACATTCATGGTTTGCATTCAATATTAACGTTAAAATCTTCCGCTAGTGTGCTCTGTGTTAGGACGTTGTATGTTTTTTGATATTAACCTGTAACCTCGCTGCCTGTTTTGTGGCATATGGTGTGGGGCCCCAGCCGGACCCTCTATTATATGTTACTTAACGGATGAGTTCATTACAAGTTCGTCGATCCGGGGCAAAGGGAAAGTATTTCGCACCGTCAACCGGTTAAGCTCCCAGTAATCTATGCACAACTGGAGTGACTCATCCTTCTTCTTCACAAACAATATTGGAGTTCCCCACGACGATGGACTGGGGCGAACAAATCCAGAATATACCAACTCCTGGAGCTGTACCCGAAACTCTACTAGCTCCTTCGGGGCCATCCTATATGGGGTCCGAGAGATGGGTTTGGCACCTGGTACTAGTTTGATCTAAAAGTCCACTTCTATATTTGGGGGTAATCCTGGCAGCTTCTCCGGAAAAATATCTGGAAAATCTCGAACTACGGGAACATCCGCTATGTTGCCCACTTCCTTCTTCATCTCAAAGCTTATAGCGAAAACTTCTCCTCCCTGCGCATAGGCCTTACTGGCCTGAATGGAAGATATTAGCGATGAACTTAATACCTTGGAATACGATCTATAAATCCTCAAGCATCAACGTAATCTCCTTTGTTGCACAGTCGATCCGGGCCTAGGTCCACTCAAGCCAGGTCATGCCTAAAACAAGATCGAACTCGGGTAGCAGTAACACCGTTGTCGGGGTTTCAAAAAGTTATCCTTCTACTTACACATCCAGGGTGCATTTAGCGGATGCATTTATCACGGAGCTGTCTAGGAGTCGAACTCTCAGGTTGACTCTGTTGTAATGTCGCACCCCTTTCAAGTCCTTCACGAAACCCGATGAGACAAATGTGTGTGGCGCACCCGTATCAAATAGGGCATAGGCAGGTCTCCCACTTATAGTCACCATGCCTAAATGTTAACCATAATATTGCTATTTTACCGCATTTCAGGCATGAGTAAGGGAATATACTTATATATAAAATACCTGATATGATGTCTTGTGGGTCCCGTTCCTGCGTCATATCTAGCGCAAACATTTGCTCCTGTGGGGGTCCCAGATTCCTTCCATGCGATCCTCAGCCACGCCCTCGTCCTCGTCCTCGTTGTTCCACTAGAGGAGGGATAGGTGGGATGTTCCCAACCAACTGTGGGTAGTAACGCCGGATGTGGCCCGGCTGATGACATTGGAAACAAACTTGCCTGAATTGTTCTCTAAGGTGTTGATACATTTGTTAAGGTGGAGGCAACGCTAGCGGTGGGGCCGACGCTCCATCCTAAAGTTCTGATGGAATCGATCGCCCCCTCTTTGATTTACTCCTCCGCCACGAGCATTCTGCCTCCTCCTAAAGCTAGGCCCCGCTTCCATCATGCCTACTGCGGATCTCTTACCACTGTCCTGGACTCCCAAATGGTCCGCCTCCAACCTCTTTATCATATCTAATAACTCTGCCAGGCTCGAGTCCGATATAAACAAAAGTGCTTGCCTTAGGGGGTCTCGCAAACCTTTGTAGAACCGTTTCGCATAATTGCAATCATCCAAATTGTATGAGTCAGCGAACCTGGCGAGGTGCTGAAACTCCTGTTGATATTCCACGGCTGACTTAGATCCATGTTTCAACTGCAGGAATCTTTCTTCGAGCTCATCTTGAGAAGTAGAAGGAATAAAATGTTCTAAGAATGCATCAGAAAATTCATTCCAGCTGATGTCAGTGTATATTCATCCTTGAAAATTGGAGCCCATAAGGGACTTCCACCACCTTTTTTCATGTGATTCCAAGACTTACACAGCTAAAGTAATAGTCATACTGGCTGGACATCTGATTCTGGCCATCAATTCTTGCATAACATCTAGCCATTCCTTTGTACGAACGGCTGATTCAGTCTCGTGGTAGACGGGTGGAGAAAGAGCTCGGAAGGTACTCAGCCAATTAGAGCTTGGGGCTTGTTGCTGCACTGGAGTTTGTTGAGACCTGAAGGCATCTAAGATTGTAGTTAGGGTCTGCCCCAACTCCGATTGTTGGAATGGATTAGGGATCGAAGGAACAGGAATGCCCGTCGTCAGCTCTGTATGTACCGGAAACTAAGTACAATTACGAATTTTTGGGTCAGGTTGGCTAAACGTAGGGTAATGGGTGTACATTCTTAGTATGAATCATAAATGGGCATACCACTACTTTTGCTAATCCGATTTGTCCGCAAACCAAATAATAGAGCGGGGTTAACACCATGTTCAATGACTTCTTTATCGTAGGATTGATGCAAACTGATACCATTTGGAATACCCTCGTCTCGGAACACAAGACACGGACGAGGGAAGTCTTATGCCAAGAACAGCCGCCTTGTGGTAGCCTTAGCACACAGGCTAATCTATACCACAAGCCGCCTATCCTGCCGGCCAATCCGATATCACAATGTCAACCCAACCAAAAGAAGAACATAGAAGTCATAAAATCATATAAGGAAATGTCCAATCATAGTACATCAGTAATAAGAAGCTATAACAGCTTCTTTAATACCAGTGTACACAAAAATTGCCCGAAGGCTACATCATAACACTCAAACTCACATCGATCACCGAAGGAAGTGAGGGTATTGTCGTATCAGGACCTGTCTCCCTGACCTGGTTGTCCTCCTGCACGAGGCGTTGTTGTTGCACCATCTGCGGGGTATCCTCCTAAAATGGTAGATGTAGCAATCGTTAGTCATAAAGACTAAGTGGCTATCACATCCTCTCACCATATCAACTCTTAGGCACCGGGCGGAATAAAAGAAGCGAGTAGTTCAATATAATAGTATTATATAAAACAGGTGACAGAAGAGTGTTATAGTACAACAGTTCATGTATATTATATCAACAAATGACAATAAACATTGTCAACAGTAAATATCATCAAAAAGAGGTAATATATACTATCAATACTAGCACATTATCATAATTACGGAAATTAACTTAATTTATAAAATGCTCATACCAATTTATAAGTTAAGGGTCGGGTACATCAAAGTAACTCATCATATAAAAATGTCCATACAAATTTATATGATGAGAATCGCATGCAGTGCAATGCAATGTAATGATGGTTTATGATGCACCCATGCAACTCAAGAACTATGTTTTGCTATGTCGACATATTCCTTTAGTTATCACTTTTCGAGCAGCTAGCTAACCTCTCAGGCATCACTCATCGTGGACAGATGGTGACACTGGAGCGGGTGTCTCCATTACTAGGCGGTCATCCACACTATTAGGCCTAGGCCTCTGTATACTACGGCTTATAAGGAGTCTCGGGTAGAAGTGCACCAAAAACCAAGCCCAATTGGCCTAACATCGTGGCATGGAAGGAGCCTCAAGAATGAGCACCAAGGACCAAGCTCAACCGTCCACTAGCACGAAAGGAGCCTCAAGAATGAGCACTGAGGACAAAGCCCAACTTCCCAAAGTCTATCTGTCAACTCCCATTGGTGTGACGACTAGCGAGCTCGTAGACCTGCCACACTATCCTTAACCCAGGATCATGACATTGCGTCTCAACACACACCGCATGCAATTACTCTTGGCCATGTCATCAAACCTCTAAGGGCTCTAACTGAGTCCCCTCTCAACATATCAATTCCGTGTTCAAAAGCACGAAAGGGCTCCACACTGAGTCCCTTATCATCATAACAATCTTGTGCGGACAAAAACATATGCACCTACAACCCTTTCACATTTTTGTGCTCCCAAGCACCCAAAGGTTCACCTTTAACACAGGTGGCAAGCCACCTTATACACCACGTTGGTTCCACACTGCTACCTGTAGGGAGACACAACTCTAAGCAGTGGGCAACTCTAGTCATCCCTCAATACTTGAGATCAAGATTCAACATATCACATGGTCATGGTTCAACATATCACATGGTCATGGAGTATAGCTCATCCGACTCTTTTCTTATAATCAAACATGTGTACTTCATTTATACCATTTCGATCATCTCAACAGAGCCCATTTCATAAACTTGCAAATTATCACAACATATGCTACTCCCAAATTTATTAAACATGCAAAGATGTGATCACAATACCATCTGTTATCTGCCATCCAATCTCCCAGATAATCAATTCATAAACAAAGTAATCATCAATTATTATGACATCACGACTACGTGCCACAATTTACTAAAATTGAGTTTTTAGAAGTTACAATCCATTAATAATTACAAGCAACCCCAAATCGAAAAGGTATCTTCAAGAGATACAACTTCCGTGTTGAGCCTGGGTCCAAATCCAAATCCATCACACTCAAAACCGGATTTCAGTTTAGCCGTATACACCTAAACCAAAAGCAGTCAGCACACATGTTGCTACAGTACATCAACTTTGACTGAACATTCCCGGAGCTACATAGTTACTATAAAAACATGTAACCATCCGTTGGAAAGTTCTTTCTGAAGGCTACAACGTTTTTGAAAGTGAGGGGATAAGTTGTAAACTACTCTAGAGGGGGGGTGAATAGAGTATTCAAATTTTATGAATAACTAGTCAGCTCTCTTCGAGTTTATATGCGGAATAAAATAGTCTGATACTTGAACCCTAAGAGCCTAACACAGTGACGTGCACAAGTGAGAGAGTTAACCGAAATTTCAGTTTAACTCTAAACCTATCACAGCAACTAGCAATCCTAGGTAGTTCTATCACAGCCACAGAAAAGACAATTAAACAAAAACAACCAGAGAGACACAGGATATATAGTGGTTCCCTCTTAATAGGTACTCCACTCTTCTACCACCCTGGTAGGAATCCACTACAGGTTTTTGCTAAGGTGCCCTGCCACCAATGATCTGATTCAGGTAGATCAAACAGACCCTTTGAGCTTTTGATAAGGATGCTCGACCACAGGTTGTTGATAAGGTGCCTGTCACCAATGTTCACTTTTGAAGAGGTGTGAAAACTCTTTTACAAAGGGGTTGAGAGGGTTAGATTGTCTTCTCTGTTGTTAATACAGATTAGAGAAGACTTGTGGATTCTCTAAAGAATCAAAGTCTCCCCCTGGCTCAGTGGAAGTCCAGGGAAAGCCTTTGCTTCAGGATGAAGGAGTTTCAGATATACTGAAACTAAATCCTCAGAGATCTGTAGACTGATTTTTATCAGGTCTTCAGATTCTGGAGCACGTGAAGTAGATCTGGAGCTCTTTCTGAAGTCTTGAAATCTCTAAGCAAATGCTCAGGAGACTTGTGAGTGAAAGAAATTTCTTTGGACTTTTGCTTCAGGAAAGCTTTTCTTCTTCGTTTTGTGAGATGGTGAAGAGTTGCTTTAGAGAGGCTTGAGAGAAAGCAGCACAAAAAAATCTCTCTGTATCTGAGTCTTCTTCTTTTTCTGAGAAGAGAATCTCTCTTAAATATGTCTTCTCATTTATCTTTTGAAACGGCTCTATTGATTTGAATTCTCGAGCACTGCAACAGATTATCTCAAAAATAGAATATAGCAATAGGAATAGAATGACCTATTAGCTCTCTGTCAGTCCCAATAAGGAAATAAATGAATAAAAATAACCTCAGCATAGAGACTTATCATTCTTGGAAATAGCATATACCGCCAACGGCTAGAATACAGCCTGGCAATATAGTTTGCATAATAAGACAAAAATGCTTTATCAAAATACGAAATCCCGTAATTTATGCTTAATATATTTGGTAGTTAATTCATTTGAATTTAAGCCATAATTTAGCAAAAACAATCTTCAGAAAATCTTTCTAACCATACGCTAAAACACTTGGAAATAGACCAAGGAATAAAATGAGCGCAAATGATAAAGGCAGACAAAAATCGTCGACCAGGAGTTCGATGATCGTCGACCTAGCTAACAGATCGTCGACAGAAAGCAGAAATCTGTCGACACAAAAATCGTCGACCAGACATCGTCGACCAGCTCAAGATATCGTCGACCACTAAGGCAAAAGATCTGTCGAGACAGAAATCGTGAAGCAAGAATACGATCGTGGAACTGCTGATGGCAGATCGTCGACCAACCTTCAGAGCATAATAAACTTGCTCTGAGATCGTCGACCATCGGTCGATGATAATTGTATTGACTTCAACGATTCAATAGCCCTGCTATCGTCGACCGATGATCGACGATCGCGAGGTCTCGTTCGACGATGGTCGAACGGAAAAAGCCTTAACCAAAAATTCATTTTACAACTTTTAATCTAAACTTTAGATCAGATATAAACTACCCTAGGGAGACTAAACAAAGTCTAAACATGATCATATATAGTTATATGGATCAAGAGGGGCTGGAAAGGGATTACATAAGCCAAATCACATCTAGGGTACCAACAGTTTTTGTTGAGCCCAAAACCTGCATCAGGCCGGATAATGCCTAAAAAGGGCCTTGAAGTTTTCTGAGCACAAAAAACAGATTTCTGTACAGCATGTCGCACGCATGTAAAGACGGATGAACGGCATCGGTTCATCTTCTTCCTCCAGCCATCATGCAAAATACATTGCACTCTCCCTCCTCCCTTATTCATCCTCAATAGACCACTACTCTTCACAAAACCGAGTCCGTCGTCCTCATAATGAAGAGAGGAATGGTTGAAGACAACATTAGCCCTAGGACAAAGGTCCTAGTGTGGTCTTTACCTAGGAAATCTCCATTAACTTCCAATCAAGCTCTCTTGAGCCGATGTCTCTCTTATTCTTTTGATCTAAAGATCTAGCACCAAGGGATAGGGTAGGAAGCTCACCTGATTTCCGGTCATGGATCGTGTCCTCCTCCTTGGCGGCATGACGACGTCGACCTTGGCTCTCATTCTTCTCAGCGACGGCTTGGTACTTGAAGAAGAAGACTAGCTATAAGTCTTAAACTATATAAAGGAATGAGCGATTCGCCCTAAATCTTCTGAATTTGTGAGCTACCGTCGCGCGGTACCTTTAAGTCCACCACTCAGACGCCTCCACCTGGCCTGCTATCGTCACGTGGTACCCTTTCTACCACCGAGCGATAGCTTACGGAGCACTATGTCAAAATATTACCGCCAGTGGTACTACTACCGTCGGGCGGTTTCTCACAGAGCGATATGTTGATACTTCAGTAGGCTACCGTTATGTAGTATCCCTCTACTGTCGTGCGGTAGTACTCAACGACCGTTGAGTCCACTCGACGCTCTCGACTCCTCTTGAAATTCGTCGTATATACTCGACGATCTCTACCGCCGCGCTGTATCCCGCTATCGTCGTGTGGTATCCCGCTACTGCCGCGTGGTATCCCGCTACCTCCGCGCGGTAGTACTAGATCGTTGAGTCCACTCGACGCTTTCAACTCCTCTTGATATTTGTCGTTTATACTTGACGATCGCTATCGTTGCACAGTAGTACTCGACGATCGTTAAGTCCACTCGACGCTCTCGACTCCTCTTGACATTCGTCGTATATACTCGACGATCGCTACCGCCACGCAGTAGCATCCAGACACTCAGTGTCGATTCAGCACTTCCCCCGGCTCAGGTGCAAGCCTCTCCACCAGTGCACCTTGAGCCCAAGTCAACTCACCTAACTTGAAAATGTGCACGAGGGGCCTTGCACGAATCAGTACGTTACACAGCTTGTCTGATAACCTAATATGTTTGGATAACATAATTCTTCATACGTGTAATGTTCTGTGTAGTCAGCCTCATGCTTTCATCCATTGAGGTTAGGATCTTAACATTCTGGGGTACTATGTTAGTAGCTTTATCAAACCACTTAGTGATTTGTGCATTTGTATGAGCAGTATTACCTTTCAGAGAATTTAGATCATTCATGATAACTATTTTAACTTTTTGGACTTCAGTTAAGATTTTAGCTCTTATATTCTTAACTGACTCATCAATATATGATTTCAAAGTTGATGCTTACTCATACAGTAGAGCTTTCATGGAGGTGAGGAGGGAACTATCTGAGGTACTTGAGGATGGTTGTGTTTGAGTTACTTGAGGTGGCAGTGCAACAGCCACGTGTTCCAAACTAATCCCCAGGCCCTCTTGATCAGCCAACTCAGTATGAGTTGTTGTCTCAGCCTCTAGGGATATTGGGAAACTTTTTCCCAAAGCAAGGGGACTCTGATTGAGGCTCCGCCTCACTAAGATCATCATTCCAACTTAGGAATTCTTTCAAAGAATCAAATTTCTCTTCTCCAACAAACTCCCCCTCAGCCGGGGTGCTAGACTTCTCTAGAACAGCTGACTCTCCCTCAATAGTAGCAACCACTTTTAGAGGTGAACTTGTACCAGCTTCATCAAGATTCACTTGAATGTTAATGTCATGAAGATTTTATTCATCTTAATTAGAAAGTAACAAGTATGGATTATGAATAGGTTCACTAATCTCTTGGTCATCAGCATCTTTGCCCACTGATTAAGAATCACAATCATTTTTCACAACCACTTTCTTTCCTTTCCCTTTGCTCTTGCCCTACTTCTCAGCTTGACTTTTGGGCAACACACTATTGTATCTATCCAAGGTCTTTATATCCATGCTTTTCATAAAAGGGATTTTTACTCCTTATTTTTTGTTAAAATGCTCAGGGTAAGCATTTATGAGATATAAGGAGAGGATTCTGCCTAAGTTTTGAACTTGAAGGGAACCTAAAAGTTTTTGGAATACCACTAGGGCCCAGTTGGTCTTCTTTTGAAAAATTACTCTTATAACTAATTCAAACATTGGCTTAGGGATCCAATCATAAGATCCCGTCTTGCACAGGATGGTTTTCCCAATGATATCTGTAAGCAATTTACCTCTTTGGTTAAAGTGCTTCCTTTCTAGAGATCCATATTTTTCACCAGTAAACTCACACCAGTCTAAGGCATCTACTATTTCTTGTTGTGAAATCTCTTGGTCCTCATCAATGTCATTAGAGGGAAGGTGTAGAGTCTAAGCAATCCTGTTAGGGGTTATATTAATCTTTTATGCTTCCTTTCTAGATGAAACCTTAACATGCGAGTAGAGTTACAGAACCTCTTCTTTCAGGATTGGACTAGGTTCAGATAGAATGAATTCTAACCCTGCGGCTTCCAACATTATGATAACTTCTTGGATCTCTTCTAGAGCATGCTGGAACCCAAATTTATTAACTCATATCCTTCATGTAAGATCTTCAGTACTTTTAGCGTCATTTGAGATAATTCCTAGTCGTTAAGAACACTGAGAAATACGGAGTGAAGTCGACGGTTTTCTAGGGTTTTAAGTTTTATGTTCTCAACTAAACCCTGAATTTATATATGTATATATAAATATATATTAATATGTCTACCAAGTTTAAAAGGAAATGAAGCGCCACACATCTTGGTTGATCAAGCATAAAAGATCAAATGGCTCAAAATGATTTTAAAATAAAGAAAGCAGTCCGTCTCAATGATATCGTTGAGATAGAGAGGGATCGTTGAGTTTCTTCTCAACAATCTCAATGATATAACTGAGAATTTCTTAGCTTCTCTGCTACCATGTTAGGGTAAACTTTCCATCAAAATGATAGAAAATAATTGAAAATGAGTCAATTGACTCATACAAATGAGAATTTACAGCCAAGGTTATATACCTAATATGTTATCAGATATTTGTTCTAGCATCTAACTATAACACAATAAAATAGCAGATAACACTTGAAATATTGAAATGATACAACTAGAATACTATAAGAGAGATAAAATTATTCTAAGTTAAGTATTCCTAACTCAATTTTGAAATAATTAAACTTTATCTCATCCAGTGGCTTGGTGAAGATATCTTCCACTTGTTTGTCTGTGGGAACAAACTTAAGACATATATCTTTCTTCTCAACATGCTCTCTAATAAAATGATATCTAATCTCTATATGCTTAGTCATGTTATGTGATACAAGGTTTTTAGCAATAGAGATAGCACTAGATGAGTCACAATACATAGGAGTTTTACTTTCATAAAGATTATTTTCCTATAATTGATGTTGAATCCAAAAAAAGTTGATTGTAACAACTCCCTATTGATATGTACTTTGACTCAGCTGTAGATATAGCCACACTACTCTGTTTCTTGTTACTTCGTGACATTAATCTCTTTCCTAGGAACTGGTATGTCCCACTTGTGCTTTTCATATCTTCCTTGCACCCTGCAAAATCTGCATCTGAATAGACAATTAGTTCAAAATCATTGTTCCTAGGGTACCACAGACCAAGATGTTGGCTGCCCTTAAGGTATCTCAAAATCCTCTTTACAGTTGAGTAATAAGATTCCTTAGGGCATGGCAGGTAACAGTACAAACATATGTAGCATGCATGATATCTGGTCTACTAGCAGTCAAAAAAAAGTAGGGACTCATTGATACACTTGTATATGGATTCATCAAAAAGTTTCCCTTTCTCATCCTTGTCTAGAGATATATTTGATCACATAGGAGTTTTCATGGTGGAGGCCGACTCCATACTAAGTTTTCTAATTAACTCTCTAGTGTACTAAGTCTGCGAGATAAAAATTCTCTTATCAGACTGTTTCACTTGGAGACCTAAAAAGTACTTTTGCTCTCTCATACTGATCATCTCAAACTCCCTATGCATAAGGTTGGAAAACCTTTTACAAAGGTTGTCATAAGTAGACTCAAATATTATGTTATCAACATAAATTTGGACTAGGAGACACTTGCCCTTTGTTTCTCTTAGGAACAATGTGATATCAATCTTTACCCTTAAGAACTTGTTCTTAAAGAGGAAGATAAACAAGGTTTCATATCAAGCCCTAGGGGTTTGCTTTAATCCATACAAATCTTTCTTAAGAAAATAAACATGACTTGTTAGAGTTGGATGCATAAAACTCGAGGGTTGTGTTGGAACCCTTGGTTCTGATTTGGGCTAGGATCTCTATTAGGTTATTTAGTTTGTTTTTAGTAGTTTTAGTTTTTGAAAGACTTAACCCAAATAGGGGGAGATTGTTGGTACCCTAGTTTGGATTTGAGTTAAGTCTTTCCTTTAGTCTTTTCTTTGGTTAGTTGATAGGTTAGTTTTTTCTAGTTTTGTAGAATTACTTATCCAGATGAAAATCTGCATAAGTAAGATTTCGGGTTCGACTATAGTCGAACGCCGATCGACTATCGTCGATCAGCCGGTCGACGATCGTCTGTCTCTAGTCAGCTCGACGTTCTGCTAGATCGTCGAGCTCTGGTCGACTATCTCTTGATAGTTCGACGCTTTCTGTCTAGTCTTGAGTCGGTCGACTATCTGCCTGGATAGTTCGACTATCTGAGTCGGTCGACTATCTATCTGATAGGTCGACGATCTCAGTGGGTCGGTCGACGATCTCCAAGGATCGTTCGACTATCTTTTTCTTGCCTTTATTTATAATATTATATGCTTTCTTTTCCTTATTTTATTTCCTATATTTCTAACATATTTTTATTATAGATTATTTAATTGATCTTATGCATATATCTCAAAGCAAACTTGCTTCTATATTTATGCATAAGTCAATCCTTTTTGACAATGTATTTTGTCCTATTATCTGTCTTTATTAATGCAGCTGTCCTTTATAGCCGTTGGCTGTAAAGAGTTTTCTGATGTAACTTTATCTAAATCCTTTATCAGAGTATTTAATGCAGCTGCAGTAGCTTTCTCTTTATATAGATATATATATCTGCAAGATATGTTTTGCCTTTGTGATATTTGCAGATTCTAGATGAAGACAAAAGTCAAGCTCATATTAGAGCCGTTGCTGCTGCTCCTATTTAAAAGAGTTCTTTTGAAAGAACTAAAAAGCAGTTGTAGAACAAGTGAGAAGAATCCTGTACAACATATAGAGAAAGAACCATCTTACAGCATAGCTGCTCTCAGCAATCATCCATTCATCTGAGAAGATATCTCTTCACTCTTCTTCAACCTGAGGGCTCCTATTCCAGGAAGATACACTCAGAGATATTGAAGAAGAAGAAGAAGAAGAAGGAAGCTGAAGAAGAACATCCATCCATATCTCTAGTCTTCTTCAAGCTTTTCCTTCAGAACTTCAAGACAGTATTCTGTCTTGAATTCTTAAGAGGCCTTGTGCTTCTCTAATCTGTATTTACAATAGAGAAGACATTCTAACCCTCTTCCCCCCTCTTGTAAAGGGTTGTTTACTCCCTTCAAAAGTAAAGCTTGGTTTTTAGACACCTGATCAAAAGTCTAAAGGGTCTCTAGATCTACCTGCAACAGATCTTGTTTGTGGCTGGGCACCTGATCAAAAACCTGTAGTGGATTCCTACCGTGTGGGTAGAAGAGTGGACGTACCCAGTGTTTGGGGAACCACTATAATATCTTGTGTCGTCTGGTTGCCTTGTTTAATTATTTGCATTGTGGCTGTGATTAGATATAACTAGGTTTGCTAGTTGCTGATTAGGATATCCAAGCCTTAACTGTAATTACAGTAAGCTTTAGTTTGTGCACAACACTTGTGTTAGGCTTTAGGGTTCTTATTCAATATCTATAATCTTTAATTCCGCAATCGTATCTATCCCTTCTCTTTCAATTGGTATCAGAGGGAGGTTGGCTGACTGTACAGGCTAACACCTGAGTCACAAGATCCTGATAGATACTAAGGATTATAGATATTCACATTCACTTTCATGGCCCAGTACAATGATTATTTTAGCACCAGACCTCCAGCTTGCAACTTAGTTGAGTTTAACATCTGGAAGGCAAGAGTCAAATTATATATGAATTCTTTTGATGAAGAATTTTTTTTGTCTATTTTGACAGGTCTCCCTACTTCGGCAATAACAGCAAAAAATGCCAGGCTAGCTGATGCCCGAGCAATGAACATCCTAGCTCAGTCATTATCTGATGACTTATTTCAGGATGTTGCTGAATGCTCAACAGCTAAGGAGATGTGGGAATCCCTTCACCAAATGGCTTCTGAACCCTTGGATGTAATATCTGAAGGAAGCCACATCATCTCATCTGAAGGAGAAGAATCAACATTCCTAGATGTTATCTGGGATGTCTCAAATGATGACTCATCATTTGAAGATGAAGAGGAGGAAGCAAGGGCCAAAGCATTTTGCTTAATGGCCATCAATGCCTCCTGCAGCAATTCAGAAGCTGAACTAACAGAAGGAAAATCAAAACCTGAAAAGGTTCAGGTAATATCAAAATCTGTTTTTAGTTCAGTTAATTTAGATATTCAAAATTGCTGCCAAGTT
Organism: Platanthera zijinensis; assembly: GCA_039513925.1. Classification (NCBI taxonomy): domain Eukaryota; kingdom Viridiplantae; phylum Streptophyta; class Magnoliopsida; order Asparagales; family Orchidaceae; genus Platanthera; species Platanthera zijinensis. The sequence continues at coordinate 152,205,981 of CM077097.1, forward strand.
TTAACTATACCTGAGAAAGAACCAACACTTCTCAGAGAAATGTTTTCTTTATATTTTAATGAGTTCAGATTTGAGAACTCAATTTGCTTTTTCATAAATCTGTTTGATACTCATAAGGATAAAATAGTTAGAATATTTTCAAATCCTTTTATTATTTGGAACAGATTTATTAGGAAGCATTTTCTTTTCTTATAGCTGATTATATCTGATTGATATTATGTTCAAATAGTTTGTTTGGACTTCTGTATGAGAATTCTCTGTCAGATAACTCTATTTCTTATAGATCCTTTTCTATTTTCATTTAGATTGAGTCCTCTACTCTAGTTGCATTTGTCAGCTGAGTTTGAATCTCGTCCAATGAAAAGAAATTCTATAGGAAGGAAGATATCTGATTTTGTTTTTCAGATACAGAATCCAAATTAAATTGGCTGGACAAAATATCATTTTTTTGCTGCTAACATACCCTTTTTCAAGGAGAGAGCAATCTCTACCATAGCTTTCTGCAGGTACTATCTACAAGAGTTTGCTGGATGACTCAATCAAAACTCAAAGTCATCTCAGCCTTCTTCAATCACAAGTACTGCATCAACATAGGGGGAGATTGCAAATGCCAGCAGCAGCCAGCTAAGCAAAAGCTTTTCTTTATATATTTTATGCTTTGCTTTATTTATTTTGCTAATAGGATCCTCACCCAAATAGGGGGAGATTGTTGGAACCCTTGGTTCTGATTTGGGCTAGGATCTCTATTAGGTTGTTTAGTTTGTTTTTAGTAGTTTTAGTTTTTGAAAGACTTAACCCAAATAGGGGGAGATTGTTGGTACCCTAGTTTGGATTTGAGTTAAGTCTTTCCTTTAGTCTTTTCTTTGGTTAGTTGATAGGTTAGTTTTTTCTAGTTTTGTAGAATTACTTATCCAGATGAAAATCTGCCTAAGTAAGTTTTCGGGTTCGACTATAGTCGAACGTCGATCGACTATCGTCGATCAGCCGGTCGACGATCGTCTGTCTCTAGTCAGCTCGACGTTCTGCTAGATCGTCGAGCTCTGGTCGACTATCTCTTGATAGTTCGACGCTTTCTGTCTAGTCTTGAGTCGGTCGACTATCTGCCTGGATAGTTCGACTATCTGAGTCGGTCGACTATCTATCTGATAGGTCGATGATCTCAGTGGGTCGGTCGACGATCTTCGAGGATCGTTCGACTATCTTTTTCTTGCCTTTATTTATAATATTATATGCTTTCTTTTCCTTATTTTATTTCCTATATTTCTAGCATATTTTTATTATAGATTATTTAATTGATCTTATGCATATATCTCAAAGCAAACTTGCTTCTATATTTATGCATAAGTCAATCCTTTCTGACAATGTATTTTGTCCTATTATCTGTCTTTATTAATGCAGCTGTCCTTTATAGCCGTTGGCTGTAAAGAGTTTTCTGATGTAACTTTATCTAAATCCTTTATCAGATTATTTAATGCAGCTGCAGTAGCTTTCTCTTTATATAGATATATATATCTGCAAGATATGTTTTGCCTTTGTGATATTTGTAGATTCCAGATGAAGACAAAAGTCAAGCTCATATTAGAGCCGTTGCTGCTGCTCCTATTTAAAAGAGTTCTTTTGAAAGAACTAAAAAGCAGCTGTAGAACAAGTGAGAAGAATCCTGTACAACATATAGAGAAAGAACCATCTTACAGCACAGCTGCTCTCAGCAATCATCCATTCATCTGAGAAGATATCTCTTCACTCTTCTTCAACCTGAGTGCTCCTGTTCCAGGAAGATACACTCAGAGATATTGAAGAAGAAGAAGAAGAAGGAAGCTGAAGAAGAACATCCATCCATATCTCTAGTCTTCTTCAAGCTTTTCCTTCAGAACTTCAAGACAGTATTCTGTCTTGAATTCTGAAGAGGCCTTGTGCTTCTCTAATCTGTATTTACAATAGAGAAGACATTCTAACCCTCTTCCCCCCTCCTGTAAAGGGTTGTTTACTCCCTTCAAAAGTAAAGCTTGGTTTTTAGACACCTGATCAAAAGTCTAAAGGGTCTCTAGATCTACCTGCAACAGATCTTGTTGGTGGCAGGGCACCTGATCAAAAACCTGTAGTGGATTCCTACCGTGTGGGTAGAAGAGTGGACGTACCCAGTGTTTGGGGAACCACTATAATATCTTGTGTCGTCTGGTTGCCTTGTTTAATTATTTGCATTGTGGCTATGATTAGATATAACTAGGTTTGCTAGTTGCTGATTAGGATATCCAAGCCTTAACTGTAATTACAGTAAGCTTTAGTTTGTGCACAACACTTGTGTTAGGCTTTAGGGTTCTTATTCAATATATATAATCTTTAATTCCGCAATCGTATCTATCCTTTCACTTTCAGGTTGCTCCACATATACCTCTTCCTTGAGATTACCATTCAGGAATGTCGATTTGGCAAACATCTGGTAGACTTTGAAACCTTTGAATGCAGCATCGGCAAGGAGCATCCTATTGCTTCCAGCCTTACAATATGGGAAAAAGTTTAATCAAAATCTATATCCTCCTCTTGTTTGTAACCCTTAGCTACCAGTATGGCTTTGTTATTCACAATTACTTCATTCTCATCTAGTTTGTTTCTGAAAATCCACTTACTGCTAATAATGTTATGTTCTTGAGGTTTTGGCACAAGCTTTCATACCTTACATCTTTTAAATTGCAATAGCTCTTCCTGTATAGGATTAATCCATAATGAATCTTTGTCAGCATCTTCAAATTTATTATGTGCCACTAGAGACAACAAGCTCAAAAATAGAGCTTCATTATGTATTCTGCTCCTGGTGGCGACTCCTTGGCTGACATATCCAATTACGAGAATGTTGTGATGATCTCTAAGGTGCCTGATTATTGCAGGCATTTTGTTAGCAGCAGACTGACCTGTTGGAATGTTTCCAGCTAACTGAACCTCTTTAGTAGTATCTTGAATTTTATCAGCTGGTTGAGCTTCTTCACTGAGTACTTCAAATAGAGAAGTACTTATGTTTGAGCTTGGCTTGTCTTGTATGGATAGATCTTGCATGTTTAGCTCAGTACCATATCCTTTGGTGACTCCTTTGTCAGAGCCTCCAAAAATGATCTTTGGTCCATTCTTCACAGGAATGTAATCGTTTAGAAGACTCCCTATCCCAGTCATGTGTCTGGAACACCCACTATCCAAGTACCAAATTTGCTTCAGGCTGGTACTTGAATTATCCTTTAAGATAAAGTTCACTTTACCTTAGGAGCCCAATAAACTTTGGGTTATAGGTTCTTGTTAGCATTAAAAGTGATATCTTTGTTGGTAGCTACTATAACACCCTAAATCCAAATTGGAGTTCAGGCTGACTGACACGGCCTGGGACACGGGCGTGTCCCAGGGCGTGTCCAGTGGCACATGGCTTGGGACATAGGCATGTCCCAGGGCGTGTCCTTCACTGTGTGTGTCGAGTCGAGTCCTCAACACAGTACAATCGACAATCGTCGAGAGGTGACACGGCCAGGGACACGGGCATGTCTGAGGCTGTGTCCTGCTCGGGTTAGTAACCGGGCAGCGTTGAGTGTGGCACACAGCCTGTGACACGGGCGTGTCATAGGGGCGTGTTTGGCACATGGCTAAGGACACGGGCGTGTGCCTCGGCCATGTCCTTTTCGGGAATATTGATCATGTACCGTTTGAGGGACACGCCCCTCAACATAGGCGTGTACCTGGTGACATGGGCATGTCAGGGCTTGACATGGGGCGTGTCTAAGCCCTTATCCTAGTCTGGATTGAGTCGGTTCGTGTACCGCTTGCAGTACACGGCCCGTGACACGGGCATGTCACAAGCTGTGTCAGCCCAAAAAATAGACTTTGAGGGCGATTTGTGGTTGTTCGATTTATTCATCATGGATCCAATGGCTCAGGCTTCTTCCTGTTGTGTTTAAGTCAAGGATTTGAATGAACTATTCATTCATACTTGGATTATTCTCTTTCTAAAAGAGAAGAGAGAAGGGAGAGCAAGGAGGAGGAAGAGGAGAAGATCTGGCCACCGTGGGAGCTTTAGAGTTCCGATTCGAGATCCGAGGTTAGATCTGTGGAGGCAAGGCTGCTGCGGTTCTTTTCAACCGGCTATAATTTCTATGACGCCCAAGAGATCATCAAGGGTAACGATCTTCCTTCTTGGACAAGTGAAGTCCTCCTTTATGCATGAGCATAGGATCCTCCACCAAAAGGTGGAAAGAGTAAGTGATCCCAGTGGGTTGATAGTTGCTATCCCAAGTTGAGTCTGCATCTAGACCCGGAAATGTGTAGTACGGGATAGGCATGATGTGTGAAGCCCATCCGGACAGGTTGGTCTGGATTGGTGATGTTGCATCTTACGTACTGGAAAAGACTCTGCGTATACTCGTGTAGTTTGTGGAGTCGATGGGTTGTGCCTGTGAATGGAAGTAGCAGGAAGTACTGGAATGAGGAATTCCAGGAAAACACCCTCGTAATGCTTGTGTTGTATGCTATGAAAGACCAGTTTTCTGGCACTGCAGGAACTGCAGGGTTTGGGTTGAGTTTGGGTACAGATAGAGATTTCTGCTGAACCCGCCAAGCGACTGCGAAGGACGTTGGCATTAACTCCCCTTTTGGATTGTGAAGCCAGCCCTTGGCGGACATTATGGCTATTGTGAGCTGCGAGTTCTTAAACAGGCTTCTTATCAAACAAGAAAGGTGAAACCGACCCGCGCCTTTTGTTATAGCCTCGAGTACGCTGTACTCGATGATGACAAGGCGACTTGAGCAACGGGGGTGGTTGATCCGGACCTGTGTTATGTAGACTGTACAGGAGAGCGTCAAGGCATTTAGCTTTCGTTAGTGGCATAATGATAGTCTTATGCCTGCGCGCCACTAAGACTAATTGCTCAATACCGTTTAAACGGTGGTGTTGACCCTGGTTCGCTGGTTCACTAAGAATGTGCCCTGAGTGCACGGATCATCAGGCCGTATGGCTGACGGTTGTGATGGATTGATTGTGCGTGAGAGCACAAAATATGTTATATCTGTTGATGCATTGCTCTGCATGGAAGGAATGTCACTGCCCCGGGAAAGGGGTAGGATTGTTATAAATTGGTCAGCTGAATGCTGACCGTTTTCTTGTTTGCCACCTTCTGGGTGGGCTGTCTCTGTGCAGGTGCTGGAGAGCTGAGCGGAAAATGAAGGGCTGAATTCCCTACTACTGCTGATGCTGTTGTTGTTGTTGCTAGCCCTTGAAGGCTAAGCAAAATGTGTTGTGTTTTACTCATGTATGGTCGGCCTGTGCGCCGATGTATGTAATACATACTGTGAAAAGAGGAACTGTAAGGCCTTAAGGCCAACCTGTTTGTATTTGTTGTACATTCCTTCAAGAGGTTGTATATAACTGTGGTTTATATATATATAGTGTACATTCATGGTTTGAGTTCAAGTTATTGTTAAAATATTCCGCTAGCATGCTCTTAGTTAGGATGCGATTGTGTTTTGGTATTAACCTGTGACCTCACCGTCTGTTTGTGACATATAGTGTAGGGCCCCGGTCGGACCTTCTATTACAAGTTCTTGTAACTGGTGGAGTCGTTACATTTTGGTATCAGCTTGTCTCGGTCTTCTTCTTTCGAATTCACGGTCGAATTCTTTTGTGGGGTGGCAACCACGTGTCAGTGCGAACAGCTGTAACATTAATGAACTCTTGAATGTCCACTAAGGAATGTAAATACACTTATTTGAGGAACCTGCGCGTTCCTAATTATTGTTATTGCTTGTGTGAGGGCACTAATGTGTGTTCTATTTATGGTCTTTGTGTGTTCCTACTCCTACTTTGTGCAACATTTTAGTTGCTTACTTGTGTGTTTCACGCTTGTAGGCGACTAGCAGTAATGCAAGACAGCAAGAACCCCAGCATTCAATGGGGATTAATAAGCAAACTGTGGTGCCAACACTTCCTCTTTCGGTAGCAACGGTCCGATTAATCGTTGATGTGCTCTTTGCTATGATCAACGCCCGCCACGAGGGACATGTACAACCCTCTGTTCTGATGGTGCCTCTCATGTCGGTTGGTGTGCCTGAGTAGATGGCAAGGGAAAGAGCATCGGCCCCACCGTTGAATATGTGTATGATCCAAGGACCATGTACGGTCGAGGAGTACTTTCATGCATTTGTTGCGCTGAGACAACATGCAGAGTGTGTAGTTGAAAGTGAGGAAACGAAACCAATAGATTTTATGATGGTCTGTGCGATGAACTACGACGTCTATTGGTGGGTCCAAAGTTACTTGGCTTTTGTGCCTTGGTCACGACAGCTTGGTCTTTGGAAATGGACTTAAATTAGTTCCGGGCAAGGTACGGTGTCAATGTGCCCACCGTTACAAAGATGTCAGCATCAACCTCTTCTACCACCATGGGAACAAAGAAAATGCATGTTTTTTTTCGTGTAGAAACGTAGGACATCTTGCCCGAGACTGTCATGGTAATGCGCCAAGGATAAAGAAAGCAAAGGCTGGAGTAGTGGCAGGGCGAACTCCACCCATTTGCTACTCGTGTGGTAAAGAAGGACATAAAGCCCGAGACTGCAGAATTGGCCCTTAGACGAGATGAAACAAGAAGAGAAAGAACGGACTGTACATAAATAATTGTAACTATGTGCTGTACATATCCTCGTTTGTAATGCTGGCTCTAATACTTGTTTTGTATATGTATAACTATGTTGTGATGAATAATCAAAATGTTGGTTTACGGTTTTTCCGCCCTATGTATTTATCTGGGTATCATAGATACCAGTGAAATGGCATGGCCGTAGTGGAAATAATGCATATGGGTAGAGGTCGTTATGAGGTTATCGCAGGCCGTAGGACCATCTGTACTGAACGAGGGACCAAGATTTCTTGTATGCTCGCTAGGTTGTCAAACTTGTTCGGTCATGCTTGAAGTGAGTCTTCATGCCTCTAGCGGTCTGTAGGCCGAAGGCGGGTTGAGTGACCCTTCTATTGTGTCGTCTGTTTATACAAATGTGTTTCCTAATGACCGTTATAAGTGATGAAGTCCCGATTGCGTTGGTGCCAGGTGCGAAACCTGTGGCCCGCTCGCCATATCGCGTCACGCCAAAGGAAATGGCTGAATTGAAAGTCCAACTGCAAGAGTTGCTTGAACAGGGGTACATACGCCCAAGTATGTCACGTTGGAGCGCGCCTATTCTATTTGTGAAAAAGAAGGACGGTAGTTTACGGTTATGTATTGACTATTGTAAGGTGAATAAGCTGACGGAGAAAAAAGAAGTATCTAACTCCACAGATAGATGACTTGTTCGATCAGCTAGTGGGATCAACCGTCTATTCCAAATTGGATTTAAAATCTGGATACTACCAGTTGAGGATTCGGGAAGGTAATATTCCCAAGACAGCATTTGGAATACGCTACGGGCATTATGAGTTCACCGTAATGCCATTTGGCTTGTGGAATGCGTCGTCGGTATTCATGGATCTAATGCACCGAACGTTCCGAGAGTACTTGGATCTGTTTGTGATTGTCTTCATTGATGATATCCTAATGTACTCACAGTCGGAAGCCGGTCATGCAGATCATTTGCGGTTGGTGTTGCATACCCTGCGGAGGAGTAAGCTCTATGCCAAGTCTCAAAGTGTGAGTTCTGGCTATCGTCAGTGGCTTTTCTGGGCCATGTGGTAAGTGGAGAGGGCATAGCAGTGGATCTGTCAAAGATAAGTGTCATCCGAGAGTGGCCAATGATGTCTTGAGTAGCCGAAGTCAGGAGTTTCCTTGGACTGGCAGGCTACTACAGAAGGTTTGTGGAAACCTTCTCACGGATTGTTTTGCCTCTGACCACATTGACGAGAAAGGATCAGAAGTTTGTTTGGATACCGAAGTGCGCGCAAGCTTTTGAAGAGCTGAAGAGTCGTTTGACCACGGCGCCTGTGTTGACATCGCCAAGTAGTACAGACGGCTATGAGATCTACAGTGATGCTTCAGGGAGCGGCTTAGGCTGCGTTCTTCTGTAGCTTGGTAAAGTGATTGCTTATGGCTCACGCCAGTTGAAAGTGCATGAACGGAATTATCCCGTCCACGACTTGGAGTTGGCGGTGGTGATCTTTGCGCTGAAATTATGGCGGCACTATCTATATGGCGTTAAAGTGGACATTTATACATATCATAAGAACTCAAAGTATCTGTTGGATCAGAAGGATCTGAATATGCGACAACGAAGGTAGATGGAGTTCCTTGAGGACTATACCTTTGATATTCACTATACTCCCGGGAAGGGAAATGTGGTCGCTGATGCGTTGAGTCGTAGGACTCCGGTACGGGCAAGTTGGTTGCAGATGCATGATGAGCGTCTGATCCAGGAGTTGGAAGTATTAGAGATTTCTTGTGTTGACAAGAATTCCATAGCCGATGCATGCTTGAACTGGACGAAGGTACAGTATGACCTTGCGGACAGGGTTCGGAGAGCAATGGAGCTTGATTAAAGTCTCCAACGTTATGCAAAGGATGGGTCAGATGGCCAATTCTCCCGGGATGACGGCTTGTTACGGAAAGATGGCTGGTTGTGCGTCCCAAGTATGGGTAAGTTGAGAGAAGAGTTGATGTATGAAACTCATTTTGCAAAGTACTTAATTCACCCTGGGAGCACAAAGATGTACAAGGATATGAAGAAGTTATTTTGGTAGCCAGGACTAAAGAAAGACATAGCACATTATGTGGCTAAGTGTCAAACTTATGTGTTGGTCAAAGAAGAATGTCAGAAGCCTGGCGGTTTCTTGAAGTCATTATCTATTCCAGAGCGGAAGTTTGATGATATCTTAATGAATTTCGTGCACGGATTGCCGAGATCTTAGCGCGGTAATGATTCAATCTGGGTGATTATAGACCGATTGACAAAAGTGGCTCACTTCCTACCGAATAAGAGGGACGATTTAGTGGAAACTTTGGCAAAGCTCTATGTGGAGCAGATTGTCCGATTGCACGGTGTTCCCCGGAGCATCGTCAGTGACCGTGATGAGTGATTCACGTTGAATGATTGGAGGTTAATCCATCAATTGTTGGGAACAAAGTTAGCATTCAGTATGGCCTTTCATCCCCAAATGGATGGTCAGACTGAGAGAACCAACAGGACAATGGAGGATATGCTCCGAATGTTTGCCCTGGATTTTGGTAAGAGATGGGAAGATCATCTCTATATGGTGGAGTTTGCCTACAATAATAGCTACCAAGCGAGCATCGGTATAGCTCTGTATGAAGCTTTGTATGGTCGGAAATGCCGTATACCGCTAGCTTGGGCGGAAGCAGGCAAATTAAAAGTATATCCGCGCAAGGATGTCGAAGAAGCTACTTTGACGATACGCTCTATTCGGGAGAGGCTATTGATGGCATAGGATAGGCAAGCTAAATACTACAACTCCAAGCATCGGAACGTGGAGTTTACGATGGGTGATTGGATATACTTGAAGATCAAGCCCTTCAAAGGCGTGTCCGAGATTCGGCGATTGAAAAAGCTAAGTCCGAGATATCTTGGTCCGTTTGAAGTGGTGGAGCGAGTTGGGGAAGCTTCCTATCGGCTAGCTCTTTCGGCAGAATTGAGTGGCTTGCATGATGTGTTCCACATCTCAGTACTTCGAAAAGCTGTCAAGGATCCAACTCAAGTGATTGAGAATGATCGTGTACCGGTCGAATATGGGCTAACGACAAAGGTTAGACTCATTCAGATCGAACTTAGAGCCGATAAACAGTTGCGGAACAAAACAATAGGGATGGTCAAAGTCCGGTGAGACAATGGTGGCCATGAGGAGCTAACATGGGAGTGGGAGCAGACCTTGCGAGCTGATTTTCCTGAGTTGTTTGTTTGAACTGTTGTAAAGTACGTCTTTTGTTGAAATGGTCATTTTGAAGTTATAACATTATGCTTGTTGGGTTTCCTTGCTGTGAGAAAATTTCGGGACGAAATTTATTGTAAGGAGGGGAGGGTTGTAACACCCGAATCCAAATTGGAGTTCAGGCTGACTAACACGGTCTGGGAAACGGGCGTGTCCCAGGGCATATCCAGCGGCACACGGCCAGGGATACGGGCGTGTCCCAGGGAGTGTCCTTCACTGTGTGTGTCAAGTCGAGTCCTCGACACAGTACAGTCGACGGTCATCGAGAGGTGACACGGACAGGGAACGGGCATGTCCGAGGCTGTGTCCTGCTCGGGTTGGTAATTGGGCAGCATTGAGTGTGGCACACGGCCTGTGACAGGGACGTGTCATAGGGGCGTGTTTGGCGCATGGCTAAGGATACGGGCGTGTGCCTCAGCCGTGTCCTTTTCGGGAATGTTAATCATGTGCCATTTGAGGGACACGCCCCTCAACACGGGCGTGTACCTGGTGACACGGGCGTGTCAGGGCTTGACACGGGTGTGTCGAAGCCCGTGTCCTGGTCTGGATTGAGTCGGTTCGTGTACCGCTTGTAGTACACGGCCTATGACACAGGCGTGTCACAGGCCGTGTCAGGCAAAAAAAATAGACTTTGAGGGCGATTTGTGGCCGTTCGATTTCTTCATCCTGGATCCAATGGATTAGGCTTCTCCCTACTGTGTTTAAGTCAAGGATTTGAATGAACTATTCATTCATACTTGGACTATTCTCTTTCTAAAAGAGAAGAGAGAAGGGAGAGCAAGGAGGAGGAAGAGGAGAAGATCCGGCCATTGTAGGAGCTTTAGAGTTCTGATTCGAGATCCGAGGCCAGATCTGTGTAGGCAAGGCCGCTGCGGTTCTTTTCAACCGGCTAGAATTTCTATGGCGTCCAAGAGATCGTCAAGAGTAACGATCTTCCTTCTTGGATAAGTGAAGTCCTCCTTTATGCATGAGCATGGGATCCTCCACCAAAAGGTGGAAATAGTAAGTGATCTCAGTGGGTTGATAGTTGTTATCCCCAGTTGAGTCTGCATCTAGACTCGGAAATATGTAGTACGGGATAGGCATGCTGTGTGAACTCATCCGGACAGGTTGGTCTGGATTGGTGATGTTGCATCTTACGCACCGTAGAAGACTCCGCATATACTCGTGTAGTTTGTGGAGTCGATGGGTTGTGCCTGTGAAGGGAAGTAGAAGGAAGTACTGGAATGAGGAATTCCAGGAAAACACCCTTGTAATGCTTGTGTTGTGTACTATGAAAGACCAGTTTTCTGGCACTGCAAGAACTGCAGGGTTTGGGTTGAGTTTGGGTGCAGATAGAGAGTTCTGTTGAACCCTTCATGCGACCGCGAAGGACGCTGGCATTAACTCCCCTTTTGGATTGTGAAGCCAGTCATTGGCGGACATTATGGCTATTTCTAGCCGCGAGCTCTTAAACATGCTTCTTGCCGAACAGAAAAGGTGAAACCGACCTGCGCCTTTAGTTATAGCCTCGAGTACGCTGTACTCGGTGATGGCAAGGCGGCTTAAGCACCGGGGGTTGTTGATTCGGACCTGCGTTATGTCGACTGTACAGGAGAGCATCAAGGCATTGAGCTTTCGTCAGTGGTATAATGAGAGTCTTAGGCCTGCGCACCACTAAGACTAATTGCTCAATACCATTTAAACGGTGGTGTGACCCTGGTTCGACGGTGCACCAAGAATGTGCCCTGAGTGCATGGATCGCCAGGCCGTGTGGCTGACGGTTATGATGGATTGATTGTGTGTGAGAGCACAAAATATGCTATATCTGTTGATGCATTGCTCTGCAGGGAAGGAATGTCACTGCCCCGGGAAAGGGGTAGGATTATTATAAATTGGTCAGCTGAATGCTGACCGTTGCCTTGTTTGTCACCTTCTGGGTGGGCTGTCTCTGTGAAGATGCTAGAGAGCCGAGCAAAAATGAAGGGTTGAAGTCCCTGCTGCTGCTGTTACTGCTATCCTTGAAGGCTAAGCAAAATGTGTTGTGTTTTACTCATGTATGGTCGGCCTATGCGCTGATGTATGCAATTCATACTGTGAAAAGAGGAACTGTAAGGCCTTAAGGCCAACCTGTTTGTATTTGTTGTACATTCCTTCAAGAAGTTTTATATTACTGTGGTTTATATATATAGTGGACATTCCTAGTTTGAGTTCAAGTTATTGTTAAAATATTCCGCTAGCATGCTCTGAGTTAGGATGCGATGGTGTTTTGGTATTAACATGTGACCTCACCGCCTGTTTGTGGAATATAGTGTAGGGCCCCGACCGGACCTTATATGTTATGTAACGGGTGGAGTAGTTACAGCTACTCTTGCAAAAAAGCTCTTCTTTTCATTAGGCACCAAGGGATTGTGCCAACAGTCAATGGCAAAGTGACTCACTTTACCACAATACCAGCACTCAAAAAATATTGTACCTTCTCTTCTAAACATTCCTGAAGATGATGGTGCACCTGAATGTCCATATTCAACAAAGAAGGCTGCTACATTATTCATGTTCCTCTCAACAAGAACTTGGTTGTGTGCTCTACGATAACTTGTCTTACTCGACAATATCGGCTTGACAACAATAGATGTCAGCTTAGCTGTTGACATTATGTTGATGAAATTTGATATTTCCTTGTGAGAGTGGGTTATTATTTTGCCAACAGCTTGCTTGTTAATTTGAGTGGCTTGGGAAGATGCAACACCCTTACCTTTGAGTGTAGTGGATGGGTACCAAAAACAAATGGTAGGTATTTAATTACCATTTGCTTTGAATTTTGGCATTGGGGTGCTTTGCACTTTCGCCTCACATTGTAAGGTGTGACCTGGAGGTTCTAACTTTCCAGTGACTATTATTTTGATGATTATATTGGTCATTACCATAATTGTTGGGTGGTTGGTTTTAGGTGGTTGGGCATTTCCTATTGCCTTTCTATATCTAGCAGATGACTTCTTATTAACCTCAATCTCCTTCTATTGGTTGGAGAAGGAGAATGATGGTGGTGTATTTGCATTGAGAACTGAGCCACTAGCTACCACTATCCTTAAACTTCTCTTGAAGATCCTTGTAAATTGATCTTGTATAAATGTACCTAGATAATATAGTTTGACTGTGAGTAGTACCCACTTATACAAATAGCTCAGAGAAAGTCCAAAATCAGT